>JZKD02S1227780.1:0-12404 GCA_000966675.3 Picea glauca | reverse complement strand
TAGCTTCGGCCATAGTGTGTTGTGAACCTGACCCTTGATGGGGACTAGGTGGGTTGGTGCTCCCTCCTTGAGAGGAAGTGGGTCTCTCGCTTCCGTGTAAAGGAGAGCGAGTGAACGGATGACCTTGGGAAGTTGACCCAAGTAATGTAGAACCAAGCAAAGTTGATTCTAAGATAGTAGCACTCACAGGAGTGTGTGAATGAGGTGCTGATGAGCGGGCACGACCAGAGACTCCCCCTAAGATAGGATGGAGGTTGAGCAAGCGTCGTGAACGATGGGGGTTCTGTGGTTCCCCTATGATGTCAGACTTAGCTGTGTGAATATGTGCAAAAAGTGGTGGGAGAAATATAGAAACAAGAGCCTTTGCATTGAATGTTTACACAATATATATATATATCCAAATCAAACTGTAATCAGATGTGCATCATACATAAAATGAGAAAGAAGCATATATGTGGGTAAATGGGTTTTGTCCGCGTGGGGGAATCAAAAAAGAAAGAAAATTCTCGTGTCCTAGAAGACGTAACGTCCTTCCTCTCAAATAGCATTGGACCTTCCAATAGTACTCAACAGTGGGGTCTGAAGTCACCGGAAGAGAAACTAGTGAAGGATGAAATAATNAACACTTGACTTGGAGGATTTTCAGTTCCCTATTTGACAACCTCTATGTTTTGACAATGTGAGAACCAGATAACGGGGAGTTATTTGGATGCCTATCCCCAAAATCCTACCTAGAATAAAAAATTTCTTTTGGTACCTCCTGTGGAGGAAAACTTAGTGAGTTTTTAAAAAGATTTTAGATGTAGTTGTTTTGGCAGGTTGGGGGTGCAAACCAATCTCGTTGATTTAAAAAATGGGAGTGGATAGTCTTGTCAAGAAAAGATGGGGTTTTTTCAGAATCCCTTTGGAGAAAACTTACTTTGACCTCCACGTTTCAAGAAGAAGCTATGTGAGTGATAAGTGACTTTTTTTGTGTGAGTGAAAGTGTGCCAATTTTTTGTGAATTAGATTTCACCTTGCTGCATGTGGACTTCGCTTGGTCCTTACAAGAGTTTGATTACCTAATTAACTAAATGCCTTTGGTACAACCTTGTGTAATTCAAAATCCCTAGGAAGCTGGCATGTGGACATGTGGGTCCGTTACTATCCTTTTAACTCCCTATGGTGATGTAATCTAAGAAAAGCTTGAAACTATCCTAGATTGAACATGTGGGCATGTATGGGCCCGTTACAAACCTTTAAGCTTCCCTAGTGTTTTGATCTAAGAAAGAAAAAATGAAAACACTATCCTATCTTTGTAGCACGTGGGAATGTATGGTCCCGTTACAATATTAAGATATGTTTGAAAAAGAAAACTAAGAGGGGTCCCAAGAAGGGTCGTTGTCCTCTCCTAAAGGTTTTAAACTTTGTTAAGGGAGGTGAAATTGTTTCACAATCTTTTTTTTATTCTCAAGGTCACTTGAAGGCGCGAGAGAAGAGCATACTAAGCGATTGTAACTCAACTGATAGTCCCAATGTGAGTTAAATGTGATTAAAAATGATTTCCACGTTATATCATAAGCCAAACAAGCCATCCATGTGGCAAAAAAAAAGCAAAGAAGGGAAATTGATTTTATCCTCCTAAGTGCCTATGTGTGTTCGACTAACCCCTTTATATGATGAGGGGACTAAGCGTGGTGTTTCTTTAAAACATGCTTGACATCATTTTTAATAAGGCAAATGGCCTTCCCCACATCCCAACAACTTACAATGTGAAATTTTCCTCAGATGCACGGACCCTAGTGAAGACAGAGGCGCATAGAGCGCTTGCGCGCGAACAGAGATGAGTCAAAAAGCGCATGTGCGCAGAGAAAGAATGTCACTTAAGTGCATGCATGCACAATGTGTGTCTGTGGGGTAGAATACCCACGCACTGGTGACAAACGGCCTAGAAAGAAAAATCCAGATGGATTTCTCTCAATTCTCCCTTGAATTGGATGGTTAGCAGGTCGGCTTAGGCCGGTTAGTGCACCTGCAAGTTAAGTAAACTAAAAGAAGAGAAAAATAAACCCAAATGAGGTCGGAAATTGATACCTTTCCCCAGTGGAGTTGTCAATATGTTACACCTCCTTCGTCACCTTGGTGAGCAGAATCAAGGTGCTTGCATGCCCAGTTGGGTCTGCTGAGTAGGATAGCTGTAGAGAAAAGAGTTAGAGAAAGAAAAAAACAAAACTATAATCAAGAATTAAACTAATACAAACTAAAATCATAAGCATAGGGACATAGAGATAACAAGAACAAAAAGACCCATGTCACCAATGTTTTGAGGCTGATCTATTGATGAAATCAAAGCACCAARAAGAAAGGGGACTATGAGTCCCTTCTTCCTCCAAGGGAAGGCTCTTGGACCCTCACAAGCTTGCTCTCCTTACAACAAAGAAAATGAAAATGGTGATGAAAGAACTCTTTGCAAATCCACTCAATGGAGAGGTGGATTTGTCAATGAAATGGTTCCAATGTGTTCTTGCCAAGGATGGAGTCCTTAAAACAATATAGGTAGCATAACATTACTTTGAATTCCTTGAGAAAATGAGGTGCATTCATGGCTTTTTATAGCATTGCTTTGGGATTTTGTTTAACTGCCTTGTAGTCTGAAAAGAGGCCATTTAGGGAATTTTTAGGTCTTTGACCAGCCCACCATTCGGATCCAGCCCAGATTTGGAGGTCAAATCGGCTTGGGAGCTGAACCATAAGTGGTTTGCAGGCCAACCACATTCATAAATGCGTCGTTTAGCAAGTGGACGGTTTTTTTTCACTAACAGGCGCGCATCGTGCGCGTATGCACGCTTTCTACGTTCATGTTCCGCACATGTGTGCGCGCGCCCAACTTCTGTAAAGAACTCTTCAATTTTTCACTACTTTGTATAGTTTTTGACCTTTTTTGAATGCTATGATATTAATTCAGGGCCATGAATGACTTCATTACTGTTTGACGATGCTGAGTTCTTGTAACCATGTGCGGACGAAATTTTAGTGATAACAGTCATGAATAACCAATTGGGCTTGTTGTTGATAAGTAAAAGGTTGTGAAAAAATGACATGCATAGGGGGAGTCCCGGTTCCTTAGAGGAATTGAGTAACTTCTTCACGTCTCAGACAATCTTTCGTGTAATGGTCCTCACCACAAATAAGGCAAGGATAATGAGATTTTCTCTTTTCTTTAACATTAACAAGTTGAGTTTTTGGTTTATCTAGTTGTTGATTCTTACATTTATCCTCTTTATTCTTACTCTTCCCTTTCTTCTTATTTTGATATTTACTGATATTCGTAGACTGAACTGTATTCACCTCAGAGGTTTTATCTGGAGAAGCGATATGAGGATTAGCATTTTGTACATTGGTATTAGTAGGTTTGGGATTGGAATGATTGGCTTGTTTTGTCTGAGTATCTATATGAAAAGTATCAATCACACCATCAACATCATGGTATTCTACCGGAAGCATTGGGGTTGGATTTGTAGACGAGCGAGGAGCATCAAGGATCAAGTCATACAATGTGCTTGTTTGAGAATAAATGAGATCTAAGTATTGAGAATGACTGATTGCATGTTATTCACTGACCACACCTCCCATGGAAACATCACGAGCTATAGGACCGATGAGTGATTTTGTGAACCACTCAGCCAATAATTGATCAAGAAGAGGAACTTTTATTAATCGTCATCTCCTTCTCCACTCATGAATATGATATGAGATGTGGGTACAAGAGGATTGTTTAAATGAACTTAAAATTTCCATTATTGTCTCATACCGTATCGACAGTTGGTAATGTGTCAAGAAAGACATGGCTAAGATTTTTGAAATAATTGAAGAAACCTCTTGGCAATTCAATGTACCATTTGGCAGCTGAACCCGTAAGAGTGCATTGAAAAAGATGTAATCGTATGGAGTAATCCATCAAGGAGTTGGATGAACACCAAAGATGAAAATTCATAACATGATTGTTTGGATATTCTCCCAACTTATCATCAAACTTTGGAATGCCTGATGATAATTTAGCAGGTATAACTGGAAAAAAAGGAGAATGTAAGATAGGATAATTCAAAATTCGAGACAAATCTGGTAAATCCAAAGTAGCTAGAAATGGAAATTGTTTGTTAACCTGAGGAAACTAATAATTTTGGGGAGGTAATCTCATAGGTATATGAGTAGGAACATAAGTTGTTTGAAAATAGTTAGAGGGTCCAGTCAAATTTGGTTGAGGAAGATTTTGAGTCAAGTAGCCAACATTAGTTTGTTGGTTTGGCATGCCGCCTTGTAAAGGAGCATTGTATTGGAAAGCTTGAACCTAGGTAGGGTTTAAAGTGCCTGTAAATGATTTCTTGGGAAAAGAGGGTACAAACAAAATTTTTTGAGTAGTTTTCCCCCCAGGAAGTTGTTGATTTCCTTATAAAGGAAAATTCCAAGGTTGGGTTTGTAATCTAGGCATAGATTTCCCATAAAATGGAGTATTTCCCCCAACTTGGGGTTGTCCCCCAACTTGAGGTTGACCTCTAATTTGAAGTTGAAAACCAGAAGTAACAAAATTAATTGTGTCTCAAAGCAGTGGAACTACTTGGTCCAGGAAGATTAGATCCTCCAGGCAGTGGAGGAAGACTAGGACCTCTGGGTAAACCCTGGGTAGAATTAGGAATAAAACCGCTAACAACATTATACCCATGTGGAACAAAGATATTAGGTCCTCCAGATGGACCCTGAGTAGGATTAGTAATAGAACTAGTAATAGCATTATACTCAGGTGTAAGTGATGGATTCGGTCTAAGCGGAAGTGGTGATCCAATAAGATCTTGAATTGTTACCGAACTTCTAATAGAAAAAAGGTACAACTTGTGGGACTGTGGTAGAGTTAGTGAATTGGCTAGGAATAATTGTATGTGTACCAGCGAACAATAGATCTGAAACCTTATCAATATTACTTGTCTTTCCATTAAAATTATTTGGAGGTACTGTATAAGAAGTAGAAGTAACAACCACCTATGGTGATGTAGGTTGGTTTGGACTCATACCTAGTTTGTCAAAAATATCATGTCCCGAGGGAGTTCTCCACAAAGAACGGACTGGGATAGAACTAGGATTAAAAATTCTAGAAGTTTAAACAGGTATTCTAAATGCTTCACTAGGAAATGGTGGTTCATCCATGCTAGACTCTATGAAAGGTCCCGAATTTATTCTAGGATAGTCTTCAACACCAATGTCTCTGAAAGAATTTATTCTGAGCAAAACAGGGTCTTGGGTAACATTCAATAACGGATTTACAGGGGGTGATGGTTCAACCAATGGAATATAAATCTTGATCTCATAGGATGCATCATTGTTGACTACTCCTTTAGGAGAAGGATCCTCTGGTGAATTAGGAAGTAAGGGGGTGTATTCTTCTGGTTCTTCCATAGGAAATCCTTGCATCCTATGTGAACGATGAGGGTTGATGTTGTCCACACCTAATAAACAATAAAAAATATCTATGGCCAACTAAAGAATACAAACAAAACTCACTAATAAAATCTAGATATCAAGCATACAAACAAACCTTCTTATTTTGAAATCACTAATTGGTGATGAAATCCAACATTGCGAGATCAATACAATAAGGGGCTAGGATAAAGTGGGTGGAAAAGTTATGTTGATAGTCTTCTTAATGGACTTACACCCTGGTGAAAACTCCCACACCTCCAAGGATCTCGAGTGAGTTTAGCCAACGTCAATTCCAGGTACCGTGAAGACCTTCCCCTCCATAGTCACCTCGTGTAAAGACCCTAAATATGTAGGATACTAAGGTTACCAATTACGACGATGATTCATGGGGAAGTAGTCGACAGCCCGATATATGTGCAACAACAAGGTATCTAAGCCTGAAATCTCCTCGAGAAGGTCCGCACATGATTTTGTTCTCAAGTGACCCCCAATAATACATGCATTCACTACACTAAGACCAACAAAGCAGGGTGAGTAACTATGTTGGCCTTAATGCGACCTCATGATTGACCCTTATGTTAGAAGGGCCTCCTAGGACAAATGTAGCAAGTGGATTTAACTCTCCCTATTCACAAGATGCTATTGTGTGTTTTGATGCTTTGGAGAGTATTCCTCACAACCTATTCCAAAGCTCTATCCCTAGCTAATGTTGGTGTACAAGAATTCTAGAAAATAAAATTTACTAAATAAATTTTAAACTTACGCTTAATTTTAATGGTTGTTGTTTTACTAAAAAAGAAAGCGGAGATGAAAATGATGAAGTGCTTGACCTTGACTCAAAAACATGCAAAGAAAGATGAGATGCAATATTTTTGTTCGATGAACTCTAATTACATAAGAGAGAAGATTTTGTTTTTCCCAAACTACAACAATGGAAGATATGTTGAAACCTGTCCTCAGCTGACAGATGGATCAGATGAACTCCAACTCTCTAACCTTAACTATTTCTTGTTCAACACATCCCCTTTTCTCCCGAAGTGATTTCACTCGAAGCGTAGGATCTGAAAAAATCTGTCCCTTTGTCTTGAACCACTCAGATATGCTTCAGATCTTCGGCTCTTAAATTTCGTTCAAGGGTCCTTTAGATCCCAGTGTGTGTCACTTTGAGAGTGACACTTGGAAACCCCGTCACTCAACACATGGGCTCCCACAGGATTGCGATGTTGATACTTGTGTTCCCATGATCGAACGGTCATGAGGGATCCCGAAGGATCCTTAGATCGACGTTCCACATCAACTTCAGGACTTTGGGGGTTTTGGTTCTACCAAACCTCTGTCCTCCTAAAGTCATCAACGTTGGACTAACTTGATCATAGATCTGATGGTCAAAATAGTTCTCGGACATCCTGAGACCTACGACCTAGATTAACTTTGGGATTTTGGGGGGTTTCACCTCCTGTGCAACGAATATGCTTGATTCACCAGATTTGCGAAGTTCAAAGGGTTCAAAGGGTTAACACTCGCATTCTTTCTCTAGATTCAATGATCATGAAGAAATTCGGCTTCTCCCGAACTAATATCATCCATTTGTATTTCAAACAAAATGATCTCTCCTTTAGGGGCTTGAAACTCTCTATTCTACTTGAGTTCTATCAACTCCTTAAATACTTAGGTATTTTGCACTAATTCTCCTGAAATAAACACTTAGAGAAATCCTCCATGCACCTCTTACACTCATATATTAACTCTAGAACTTAAGGGTTCTCGGTCTCTTCCCACCTCCCAGAGAGCCTTTGCATACATGCACTATCCCTCCTGAGATTTAACATATTCCTTCCTCCAAGGAACTCAAAATGACTAGGAGTGTCGACATGCACACGTGAAACTGTGCCCAAGGTCGACAAACTCACAATTCATTGCTCTAGTTTAAACCACCACAGGGTTCAAGCAATTATGAGTACAAGTCATGTCTGAACCATAAAATTTCTTACTTTCCTAAATACACAATCAAGCAGAAATAAAATGGATACAATATAACCATTAAGTAGACATGCACATCCCTAAAGCATTCATAGGATATCCAACTTTAATCTACAGTTACAGTCCAATTACACAGGATATGAAAATACTTATCTATTATAGGTGGTAGCCAAATAAATAACATTGGGTTTTTGCCTCTCCACCCAACCATATTCTCAGAGGCATTCATTCATATCACTCTGGCCAACCCCGTTCCAAGCCATGATATCAGCAGAGAACTCTTACAGTTTCTCAAGGATTATTTCTTGGTTTGAGCTTCTGCTCGAGTTCTGTTCTCTGCAAACATTCAAAAATCTCTTTCTCTATCATGGCCTTGGTGAGGTTTATTAGATTCTCACTCAGCACCAAGATCATGGCCTTCTATTCATAATCCTATGGAGATCTCTATGCCCTCTCATGTTTGTCTATATCTTTTTCCTTGTCTCTATTTTTTCTATATCTTTTCCCAGGATGGTTCTCGACCCATCCTGTTCCTTCTGTCAGAAGGGAACTCAGGTCATCTTGGTCTGGCAGACCCTATAGTACTTTGGGATGATGTTCTTCTGTCAAAGCATGTTTCCATTCATGGGGGTGGTTGATTTCTCAACCACCAATCCTTTTTCATTAACTCATTTCTCTCCTTGGGATCCAAAGAGGCTCATTATCTTGACAAAGGGAGTTTGGGTCATTTGAACTAATTGACCCTCTCTACAATCTTCTCACTCTTTCCTCTAGTGATATCATGTCCATTACTTTGAGGATTCACCCCCATAGTCAATAATTGGTAGTTTAAACCATAATACATTTATATTGTTCCCATGCCACAACATGGTAATTATAATTAACAATTAATTACAAGGTGGGGGAAATAGGGGTGTTACAATTCCCTCCTCCTTAAATGAAACACTGACCTCGGTGTTATTTCTTAGAAACACCTAACATGCCTTTCTTATTCAACCACTTTAGAAATCTTGACCTTCTTCCTCGGTCAAGCCCTTTTTCATACTCTTAATATTCGTCACATGCCTTCAATAATTGTTATACAACAAGCACATTAATCATAGTCTCATGTGAAAATATTTTTACTGTTGCATAAAATTTCTAGGAAAAATTCATAATCTAGCACAATACTCATTTGCACAGTTTGTGGATTTGTGTCCACATGGATGTATTGTTATCTAGACTCACTATTTTTCCTTGACATACCCATTATGTGCATGATCCCAATATTTTACAAGAACTATCAAAGTCTCCTCTTCCTTGCAGTCACTCACCCTCTAGGCCCAGGCTCAGGTATCCCCTTCTCTATTATACAGTTCTTCAAGTGATCCATCTTTCCTTGCCAAGGGTTTCTCGCACAAGAATATATATCCATCGTTTGAATGATCCCAATCAATAATTTACAAGAACTATCAAAGTATCCTCTTCCTTGCAGTCACTCACCCTCCACGCCCAGGCTCAGGCATCCCCTTCTCTGCTATACAGTTCCTCAGGTGATCCATCTTGCCTTGCCAAGGTTTTCTCACACAAGAAGAATTCCAGATACTTTATCAAGCCTTATAGTTAAGGTGTCCCTCAGACTTTCCTTTCCGAGGCATCCCTCTAGCTTGTGTTACCTCAACACAACATATTCTAGGCAATCATGGATTACCATGGGGTTCTCATGGCTCAACAGTAGCCATTTTTCATGCTTTTACATCTTGACAACCTTCATATATCCTTTCTAGACAAATGTTTTCTTCTCACCTGTATCACAGGCATACAAAAATTCATGAGACATCATCATAAATTTTAAATTCAAAATTTTCTTGTAAATCTGTCATCCACATATTTCCAAATTCCACATTTTGTTTTCATATTTGTTCTGCATAGAAACCAAATTCATAATTCTGTGACTTTCTTTCCCATAGCAGTTTGGCTCAGCAAGCAATTGGTCTTCTTTATGGGCTTACAATGCTACCATATCTAAGACCCCTTTGCTTCCTGCACTTTCAACTTCAATCATCCAAACAAATTGTTAGTTTCCCATGCACATATATTTTCATTGAACCTTTATAATGTCATCACAAACAATTCTTAAATTGTTCATGCTAATAGTCAAATCACTTTTATCTATTCGATTATACAAGAAAAAGGAAATTCCATTCCTTACACATGCATCAGTTCAGTATGTCAACTTTTCAAAATGAAATTTAGATACCAATTGACTTTAATGAATGTGTCAACATTCGTGGCCACATTCATACCCAATGCACCCTTTCATTGATTTTAGGTTATCTCTTTTTAGGTTAGGCACTCTTTCCAAGGTGTGTTTGAATTCAACCAACTTATTACCATATGGACTCTTTTGTCCATATTTATTATTTTAGCAGAACCATATTTTCTGCTCTAAACCGATCACAACCCTAATATCAGCATTCATGAAACTCAAGGTTTCAAATGAATTCCTTTAAGCATTCCTTTGACATCCATATAATTTATTCAAAATTTTTGGAAGGTCCTCCTTCCTCAATTGATGGTTCATTGTCTTCCCTTCATCCAAACATGCACTTCCTTGAAGAAATTCCATGCAATGTTCTAGCTATGAGCACCTTTATTCCCATAGAACCAGTCCTCATGACCACAATGTAACGTCCCCAACCGCCAACAAGCCAGGAAACACCACTACTCGTACACTTCACTTAGCTCTGATACCAATTTTTAACGTCTCCAACCACCAACAGGTCGGTCAATGTCATAGAGGAACACACACACACACACACACACACACACACACACACACACACACACACACACATATATATAACATGCATTTCTAATGAATTTAAAACAAATAACATAGAATTATTGCTACCATACAGACTCAAATATTGACTGTAATTCCTACATGCAACGGAACACATGATAACATTTCAAGAATCACAGACATGCATAACATACATAATTAAGCACGGAAATGATACTTATCTTTTAACTGGAGAAAAAACCACCAACTACATGCAGACCTTCCACGAACCTTGTTACACATTATTTTGGTCACCCCAGTGATCACCTGACAACATGTGCTAATGTTCCTTGAAAATATTAAAAGAAAACTTTCTTCCGGGAAACGTGATTTTCTTTCAGTAGAAATTTTAATACAAATTATGTATTTCCTGGATTCTCCTCATCTAACAATTATATGCCACTGTTAAATACATAATCACTTCTACAAATATTCTTGCGGAATTTAAAACATGATCGCCAATTGCAATATCAAGAAGAAAGATCAATCACATATAACATAGATATTTTACCAGGAAAGCATAAAGATAAAAACCCCACTATCATATATTATGTATATTTCATGGATCATGAAACAATATCATACAAAACTCTAATCCAAGAGCTCTCGGTACAATACAATCGTCTCACACTGTCATACAAATATCAACAAATACATGTGCCAATTCTCTGCCTCCAGACAGCCTGCCTCCTCTGCGCAATCCCTACAATGGAAAAACCTGCAAATGATTTGAATTCCTCTTTCCTAGGCTGCGTATTTCTCATGGGCATATCCACTGTGTGTGTGATTGCATGAGTTCACTTCACTCAAATTACAACTGATAGCCAAACTGTCCCTTTCACCTGTTATCTCAACTGGGTCTCCACTGGATCTGACATGCATGTAGTTAACAATGGTAAATCTTCAGTTGCATGTGAGATCATTGATTGTGAATTAATTAATAATTAATTCATTGAACTCTCACTAGTGTAAGTTTAGTTATAACTAGTACAACCGATCTTAACTCACTTAACTAAGTTAAAATACTTTACAACTCACATAACTACACTTATAACTTTGTTACAACTTAAAGTCACTTAGTTACAACTAATTCGACTTCCATGTCCCACCAATCAACCTTTGAACTCAAATTTCCTATAGCTAACTGATTTTCCATTTCAGTTAACTATTTCAAGTAATTATGAGATAATAGATTAATATTTATTGTCCAATTTATTTAATGGAAAAATAAATTAGACACACATTTCTTGTTGACTTTTCAACACTCCCTCTCAAGAAGAAAGGGATTATCCTTCACCTCGATCCCATCTCTGTGGTATTCGAATTTTCTCCTTGTGAGTACCTTTGTCAGAATGTCTTCATCCTGATCTTCAATAGGAATGTTCTGAAGCAACATGATCTTCCGCTACACATAATAACTAATACGATGATACCAGATATCTATATGCTTAGATCTATCATGAGACATAGGATTAATCAAGAGTTTAATGCAACTCTAATTATCACAATGAATCATTGTCGAGTCTAAATGAGAACCAAACAAACCAACCAAGATCTTTCTCATCCAGATAACCTCACATGCAGCTTGACTCGCTGCCATGTATTCTTCTTCCACTGAAATGAGTGCCACAAATATATGTTTCATGTTGTACCAAGAAACAACTGTAGATCTGATACTAAATATCCCCCCTGATGTGCTCTTTCTGTTTGTTGGGCTGCCTGCCCAATCTGCATCCATGAAGCCATGCAACTTCACCTCATCCATCTATCTGTACCATAATCCATACTCTGATGTGCCCCTCAGGTATCTCAAGACATGCTTTCCCGCCTTCCAAAAGAGCTTGGTAGGCTTAACCATCGCTTGACTTAGTTGGTTAACTGCATAGAAAATGTTTGGTCTCATGTTCACTAGATACATTAGCGAACCCATTAACTGTCAATAGACAATATCATCCACTACCTCCCCATAAGTAGCATCCTATTTCCTCTAGTTTCCTGGAAGAGGTGTATCCATGGGTTTGCAGCCCTCCATGTGAAACTTACCCAGTATCTCCCTTGCATACTTGCCTTGAGACACAAAAAATTCACCATCTCGCTGCCATATTTCCAATCCAAGGAAATAATGAAGGAGGCCCATATCCTTCATCTC
>JZKD02S1227769.1:0-12404 GCA_000966675.3 Picea glauca | reverse complement strand
CAGTATCACCATCATTGTACAAGATGAACGAATCTAGATCGGAATGAGCAGAATAAAGGGGGTAATTGTGAGGTTTCTCTTGACTGCTGACCATATACTTCATCAGTGTTTCTCTATATAACCTCCTTTGTTGTCCAAACACTGGGATAGTATCCAGTTGCAGGGTTCCTTTCAACTTATCTCCCCAAGAGAAGGATAGCAACATTCCATACTTAGGCGGGATGTCTGCGACCACCACGTCCATTACCATGCTTTTCGAAGGGATCTGAACTAGGGTGATGCACAAATATTTAATCAAACCAATACATTTACTTTGCTGGAGTCAAACGAGTGTAGATCTTTGTAAGGCCTAGTGACCTCCAATCCCAGTTTTTCCATTACTGCTTTAGGCATCGGATTGTGTGAGGCACCTGAATCTAGAATGGCGTTATGTAATATCAAGTCGTGTATGTTCAAACTGATGTAAAAGGGGGCTACATCACCGGTGTCATCTCTCCCATTTACTTCAGGTTCGAAAAGGAGTTCAGGATGATCGTCAGTAAGGTTCACAATGTCTGAATGAGTCACTGATCCAATAGTCAATGCCTTGGTGCCTATGTCGGGTTCAATGGCTAACACTTTTAGTACCTATGAACGATAACCACCTCTGCTCATCAACTCTGTAAGTGGGATAGGAATTTTTATTTTGGCCAATTCTCCCTCCAGGCTAAAGGGTGTCGAAGCTCGGGCTTGACTCATTGATTCTGGTTGGTCTACCATAGTCTTCCGCTCAGAAGTATTAGGTGGACTAATAGGTGACACTTCAGGATGTGCTGGTCTTTTCAGAATGGTGATGTTTTTCTTTAAAGGGGTGTCGGCTTTACTTTTCTCAGAAACCTTCTTAGCAGTAGTCTTCTCGGAATTTTTCTCAGTCTCATCTACCTTCTGTGTTTCGGCCGTCTTTTTCGAGGAATTTCCTTCTGTCTTCTTACTTCGTAGGTTGTATTGACGGTGCACCTCCAAAATAGCATTTTCAAAGGCCTATTTTCCCGCATCATCGGCTTCCTCACTTACATTAGTTTGATTTAGCAGAAAGAGTTCCTGCTCTTCTTGAGTAAGGAAAATGGCCTCATTGTCGTGAATGCCCATGAGGTTGATAGGAGTGTCCTCCAATTCCTCAATTACTTCCCCTCCTTCATCAGCATCGTTTTCTTGCAGTGGAGGTCTGATCGGCTGATCTTGGCCTCTCTTCTCTCTTTGATCTCTAGGATCTCTCTGTCTAATCTGAGGAGTGTTTCTCCTTAAATTGGGGTTCCGAATCTGGGGAGCAGGTGCGTTGTCCCTTGGAGGGTTTCTGTCAGATAAATTCATTCTTTCCATCATAAATTCCACCATTCGGGTCAAAGAATACAGCTTGGAATCTGTGGTCGATGTGGAAGGTTCTTCTTTGATCGTGACTCTCCTTTCTGTCCTTTGACGAGCCCTTTTCGCCAACAGATTAGCCTCCACACTAATAGCACTTTTCTGCATGTCTTCAAGGGTGGCAACATTTCTTTCTCTTAATTGGTAAGACATGTCAGCATTGAATCCATCAGGGAATTTAATCAATGCCAAACCTGGGGGAGGTTTGATTTCAGTTGGGATTGCATTATACACGTTGTTAAAACGAGTGCAATAATCTTGGACCATCTCACCTTGATTTCTTTTTATGTTCTCATATTCTGACAGTATTTGAAGAGGGTTTTTCTTTACCTCCCATCTATCAAGAAAACTTCTTTGGAACGCGGCAAGGTCAGGAACTGAGGTAGCAGGTAAAGCTTTGAACCATTTCTTGATGTCTCCTGTTAGACTCTGGGCGAACAGTCTCATTTGAACATCAACTTCGTCAACTTCTTGCAAANAGGTGTGGGAGCTCGGGCCTAACTCATTGATTCTGGTTGGTCCACCATAGTATTCCGCTCAGAAGTATTGGGTGGATTAATAGGTGACACTTCGGGATGTTCTGGCCTTTTTAGAAGGGTGATGTTTTTCTTCACGGGGGTGTCGGATTTACTTTTCTCAGAAGCCTTCTCAGCAGTAGTCTTCTCAAGAGTTTTCTCAGTCTCAGCCACCTTCTGCGTTTCCACCATCCTTTTCGAGGAATTTCCTTCTGTCTTCTTACTTCACAGGTTGTATTGATGGTGCACCTCCAAAATAGCGTTCTCAAAGGCCTGTTTTTCCATATCTTCGGCTTCCTCACTTACCTTAGTTTGATTTAGTAGAAAGATTTCCTATTCTTCTTGGGTGAGGAAAATGGCCTCATTATCATGAATTCCCATGAGGTTAATGTGAGTGTCTTCCAATTCCTCAACCACCTCTCCTCCTTCATCAGCATAGTTTTCCTGTAGAGGAGGTATGATTGGCTGATCTGGGCCTCTCTTCTCTCTTTGATCTCTAGGATCTCTCTGTCTAATCTGAGGAGTGTTTCTCCTGAAATTGGGGTTCCGAATCTGGGGAGCAGGTGCGTTGTCCCTTGGAGGGTTTCTGTCGGATAAATTCATTCTTTCCATCATAAATTCCACTGTTCAGGTCAAAGAATCCATCTTGGAATCTTTGGTCGACGTAGAAGGTTCTTGTTTCATCGTGACTCTCCTTTCTGTCCTTTGACGAGCCCTTTTTGCCAACAGATTAGCCTCCACACTAATAGAACTTTTATGCATGTCTTCAAGGGTGGAAACATTTCTTTCTCTTAATTGGTAAGACATGTCAACATCGAATCCATCAGGGAATTTAATCAATGTCAAACCCGGGGGAGGTTTGATTTCAGTTGGGATTGCATTATACAAGTTGTTAAAACGGGTGCAATAATCTTGGACTGTCTCACCTTGATTTCTTTTTATGTTCTTGTATTATGAGAGTATTTGAAGAGGGTTTTTCTTTACCTCCCATCTGTCAAGAAAACTTCTTTGGAATGAAACAAGGTCAGGAACTGAGGCGACAGGTAAAGATTTGAACCATTTCTTGACATCTCTTGTTAGACTCTGGGCGAACAGTCTCATTTGAACGTCAACTTCGTCAACTTCTTGCAAATCAAAGCAGTCATTCATTTTATCCACATGTTGTTGTGCGTTTAATGTTCTGGTTGCATCGAAATGCAAAAGTCTAGTCTAGTAGTCTTGGGGCATGGCATGTAGCGGTGCGGATAGCACCAAAGGGGCATACCGAGCTTCCATGATGGGCGGAGGAGGTGGGACGACGATCTGGACGGTAGGAGAGGTAGCAACCGAAGATGAGGACGAGGAAGGACTGGGCGGTGCTGAGATAGTGATTTTTAGTTTAGTCAAAGGAGACAAGACCTCGAGGGTTCGGGGCTGCAACACAGTTGGGTCAAAGACGAGATTAGACACAAAGGTTTCAGACCATGTTCTAACCAGGTTTCATTGAGGAAAAGGATCAAGATCAATATTTTGAAAGGTATCTGGTTCTCCGAAAAAGGAAGGAGACTTCTAATGGGGCGTATAACTCACTGAACTGGTAGCTAAGGTCTTTCGCCTGAGCAACTGCTTGGGATTATCTATCGCTGTAGAGGGTTCTGGGTCTGGATGAGATCGAGTGTGAACCTTCTTGGAAGCCAGAGCTCTTTTTGTTTTTAATATATATATATATTTTTTATTTTATGAGTCTGAAAATAATATATACAAAGTAAATCAACCTCTAAACATTACTTTCTTCTCAGAATCAAACGTTCTGTTTAGGGGAAAGAAAACATGAGATTGTCAGTTTTAGTTCGTCCCCAGTGGAGTCGCCAATTATGTTAGCACTTGATAAATTTCCTAGAGGTTGAAAAAGAAGAAATCTACAAACGTAACCTTAACCAACCACTTTGAAAGTTGGGATCTAGCCCTTCCAGCTTTAGAGAGGGATCTCTCTATATGATTTAGCTTTGATTTAATTTTAGATATTAGGCTAGGTAAAGGAACAAGTGTGTTTTGTTGTAAAAGGGTTTATGAAGTTGGTTGAGATGGTCTACACATCCATTGGGCTATGGGGTCTGTTTTTAATTAGATATCAGAAACAACCAGAAACGCCAAAGAAGATCTTCAGAGGGCGAGATAATACACTCACTGGATCTTTAGCAATTAAAATGATGGACAGAAGAAAAGATAAGGAAAATAACTTCAATTAACAAGCAGTTAAGAATTTCTTAATTGAATATATTAGAAGATAAACATTTAAATCTTTAGAATCGGAAATAGGGTATCAAAGATAAATTCTAAAACATTACGCTATTCATAAAGATTAGTTTTAGAAAACAAAATGATTACAGAGAAAGAAAAACATTCAACTTAGAAGATCAACATTACCAATGGACATATGTAAGAATCCTGTAAAGTGCCTCTTCTTTATTAATGGCAGATCTCTTCAAAAATAGTACAGCTTGATAGCAATAGGGTGTGCAAATCAACCACCCCCAATACTTCGAGAGTTGAAGTATTTATAATTTCAAATTACAAACGTTCCTGTCATAACTGATCAGGACGTGCTCATTCTATTTTTAGTCTAACTACTTTAACTAATCAAAAACTGTTTGATGACTCAGTACAACTGCATGCGGGAATTTCTGGGGTAGGCCATTGGTGAGGTTCCTTCGCAACCTCTTCTGACTGGACAGGTGACTAGATTGTGGCAGTTCATCTGCTAATCTAGTAGATCACACAACTCTTCCCATCTAAGATGACCTGGCACTGTGACTTTAAGAAATCTCCGATACACTTCATCCATGTCTGTATATTTATCAAATGTAGGCTTGATGGTGAATATGTGTTTAATCTCATGTTGGATACTAATATCCAACTGCAGAGCATCCATGAATGCTTTACCTGTGATGCTTCCTTGTATCCCTGCAAACTTGGAATTGTCCTTAGACACTTCGGCCAATCTCTTCTTATAGTCAGGGAGTGTCATTAGTTTTTCATGAATGACTTAAAGACCAGGGAGGCCTTTCTTTTGTAGAGCATCAATCTTACTGAAGAACTTATGCACTCCTTGATCCATGACTTGAACCTTTTCCTCAAGATGAAGCATTAGACCTCTTTTGGTTAGAACCCTTTTTACCTCAAGTATATTTTCCATCCTATCCTCGATTTTTAGTTCTTCAAGTTCCTCTCTAGTCTTGGAATTCAAGAACCTGATGATTTCATTTTCTTGTGCTGGCATGTCTCCCAGATCCATTCTGATTTTCTCAACAACCTGTTTTCTCCTCTCGAGCAACTCATTTTGTTCAAACATAATTTGAACCATTGGCCAAATTTCATTTATGGACCTGGAAATATCTGTCCACACAATCTCTTTGACCTCGGCCAAAGTCTTCCCTGCCATTGTCTGCTTTTGGAGTAGTTGTAACTCCTTCCTGATTTTCTCATTCACCTACTTTTCTTTGGATAGGCTTGTTTGGAAAGAAGTCTTGAGCTCTTGAAGGTTCTCCACTTCTTTATTAAGCCTGTTGATTTCTGACTCTTGTAGGTTCATCCTCTCCATGGACTTGGCAAGGTCTATTGTTCCTTATGGTAGTGGCGCTGATGTCGCCGATGGCATGGCTGTCACTGTTGCTGTGCTCAAACTTGTAAGTGGGATAGCACTCAATGGAATGCCTTCCATTGGTTTTGCCTTCTCTTTCTCCTTTAGCAGTCTCTCCATCTCAGCCTCCATCTCTTTTAGCTGAGCATTCTGTTCCATGAGTAACTTTAACATCTCATCCTTTCCACATTCCTTTTCTGTTAACTCCTTGGCCTGTGAGTCCTCTGTGGGCGGGAGTTTCAGCTGTTTTCTTAAGGACGCGATGTCATCACTTTTATTTTTAATCATCTCTTCAGCAACCTTGATGTTTGTCGGGTCATAACCAATTTTGAGGACCAATTCCTCCAGCGTCTTGATTCTGTTGTCTTTAGCGAAAGAGGATATTTTCTCCAGCTTGAGTTGGGTCTGAGCATTGTTCAAAGACACTTGAAACTTAGCTGCAGAAGCTGAAGTGTGGGCCAATGTGTGGAAAACCATCTCCCCTATTCATTTATGCAGATCCATTTGATCTGCTGGATGCACATCTTTCTCTTGGAACTCGAAAGTGGCCCTCTTGTAATCTGAAATAACCTTGGGATCCGATACTTGTGCTTGGAGGTAGGCCATGTGCATCCTACCCTTTTCAGTGTCAAAGGCTAACATAAGCCTATGCTGAGCTGTAGATCCCAACTTTAAAAACAATTGGTTAAGGTTACCTTTGTAGATTTCTTCTTTATTCAACCTCTAGGAAATTTACCAAGTGCTAACAACTTCAACTTACCTTTCAATCTTTTTAACTTTTGGTCCACCTCCCAGACTGAATCTCCTGGCTTCTTATTAATCTCTATCATCTCATTCATGAACTAATCCTATGAACTACATCACTGGAATTCAATAATTAATGTTTTCTTCACATCTGTGACAGTTTTAGGTGCTCCTTGTGGACCATCGATTGCGAGACCCATATACCATTCCAGTTTGGCGTCTCTGAATGTGATTTCCAACTGCACAACTTTTGTATCATCATATATAATATTCTTAGCTACCCAAATATTCTCACAAATAAACAAATTATTTTATTGGTCCTCCGACCCTTCTCCACATAACTTAGGTAACCTAATAGTTGTATAAACTCCTGTTGTTATCAGATAAATCGGTGAATGCAGACATAAAATAATCTCCCTAGATCCACCTAGATCTAGAAAAAAACAAGACAATGCACTACTCTTTCCTTAGATTTCAATTATCAAATGAGAAATGGTTCTAGGACATACCTTTTAAATATCGAAGATCTGACTTCGCCAATGAAATCCAAGCTCCATCACGAGGTTTATGAGAAATATCTGCAAATAATCACAAGCCAACGAAGATAAGAATAACAGAGTATTTGATATGAAACTATGTACGTGATCAAGGAATCATACAATATGGAAAAATGACATTCATATAGGAAAGAAAAGTATATGTATATTAAAGAATGTGGAAGAAATATATAACCAGATGCCTTGATGTTGTCGGGTTCCTTCCAACAGTTCCTCGCTTCCCACACACTTCTTGATCCAATGATTCTAAGACCATAGATATGACATCTATCATGACAAAAGATAAAATCAAAGCCTCTCAAACTCAAGTTAAATTTCCCAAGCTCAATCCAACTAACTTTCTCCATGAGAGCTCCTCTCCTTTTATAAGATGGAGAGGATAAGGTGATGAGGTTAGGATGATCCCACTAAATCATGAAAGCAAGTAAGATCCAAACCATTTGGAGGCCACCTCACCATAGAAGCTTCTCCTTCAAGAAGCATCGAGAAAATGCTTTTTTTTTTCCACGTACGAGGGTCGTTGCACCCTAGCTGTAATGCAGCCTGTGGAAACTCCGTGACCTAGCTATAGTGAAAATTGTGTAAATCAGGCATTTATGCACCCTATGTTTAGAGAAACCTACGTAAATCCTCCTTAATAGGGTTTTTAGAAAGTAAAATCCAATTTCTTCTCTCAAGTAAAGTTCTTCTCCCTTCATTCTTCAAAAATTTAGGCCACTGACCCCTCTGAAGGCAAAATATAAGTTTACATCATTAACGGTCATAGTGGTGATGAAAATAATGTGTAACAGAGAGCCCCCCAATGTATGAAGTTAGAATAGAGTGATAGATGATATACTTTGTCAAGTGTGTATAGGGAACAATGAAAAATCGGTCGAAAACCTACCAACAAACAAGGAAATACAATACAATAATATATCATAACTGAGGTAGGAATTCCCATGCTCATAATACTAATGACTCAAAGCATAAATGCTGACATGAAAAGATCCATGTCAAGTAAGATAGGTCATGGCCACCAAACATACACTGTGGATGCATGCCATTATGACTCAAATATGAACATAGCCACCAAAAATACACTGTGGATCTATGTGTTAAAGACTCAAATTTGAACATAGCCATGAGACATACAATGTGAATCTATGCAACAATACAAACTGAATATACTCCAACACAACTTGAATCCTTCAAAAAATATTCAGGGTCTTCATCTCCACCACTCTATAGTACGAATCTAACCCTGTGGTTATAGGTGTTGAAGTTGAACATGTTAGAAACCACTTGATTACCGGTCATTAATGAATACTGTTAACAAGTGTGAGGGAAATCACCATTAATGTCAATGACTCCCAAGGTACACTAGTACAATCCAACAGGCGTGAATTAATGAGATGAAGTCGAACACTCGGCAGAATCTCCCGATCAGGGGTCAATAATTAAATCCCACTATCGAAAGTGAGTAAAACTACCATTGAGGCATGCAAGTTCCAAGGTACCAATTAGTTTCTAAGTCTAATTCCTGGATAATGAGTTGAAGTCGACAAGAAAAGACTTGTCACAGGAGGGCCTTAATGTATCCCACATCAATGACATGAAACTGGTAACAAGATTTGATGTACATAAGAGTAAAAAGTGATTCAGGACTGACTCAGAGATGGACGACACAATATAGAGCTTAAATACTGCATACATGGACGACGCAATAGAAGGGATTTCTAGGTTGAACTTCTTTTTGAACATATTCATGACACACCAACTGTCTTGGAAACACTAACTCAACAACAGGGATCACAGACCAAATTGTAATCTTATAAAGGAGTATGATCAAGAGACAAGTGGATTTTCCAACCTAGACACAAAGCAAGTGAAAGGGTGTCATGTTCAAAAGTGACTCTTCCATAGAATACAGGTTTAGATACATTTCTTTCCCAATTTCCCCCCCCACCATTTCTGGTGAGTACCTCTTTATTTTTACGCAAGAATGAGGAGGATAAAATATGCTTGTAATGTAAGCTCATCCTTTGGACGAGTCCCTCAGAGTATGTTTAATGAACCCTAAGAAGGATTGGTTCAGTCCCATATGGGTCTGTCGATGTTTTTTTTAACGAGTCCAAAGAGAGAAAACTCTGGGGTTTTTCATGTTTATAGAGTCTGAAAAACACTTAAAGAGAACTCTCTCAGTTCCTTTTTCTTAAATTAGTCTGATGAGACAAAAAAAGAGATAAACTATTACTCAATAAACATTTTCTTCAATTACTTTAATGAGCATGAAAAGAACAAGGTTGCTCGGCAATATTTTCATGTTTAGAGAGTCTAAAAAGAGCTTAAAGGGAACTCGAGAGGGTTATTTTTTCATATAACCTTTACGAGTCTGAAAAAGTGATAAAAGTATACGCGGTTAAATTCTCATGTATTTATGAACATGAGAAAGAACAATGACTAAGCTCAGTAACTTATTCTCGTGTATTTACGAGCATGAGAAAGAACAAAGACTAAGCTCATGATTGTTTTCATTTTTACGTAAGATTTAAAAAAAAAAAAATTATGCTTGGGATAGATTTTATTTTTTACACAAGCTTAAAACTAAACAAAACTATGCTTGGACCTGGTTTCATTTTTTCACAAGCTCGAACCAGAGGAAACTATGCTTGAGGTAGGTGGTTTCATTTTTTCATAAGCTTGAACCATAGAAAACTATTCTTACGACTTCCCAATGCATGGTTCATGAATTCGCATGGTTGGTACTTAGCCCCTAGCTTAAAAATCTAGCGGCTCAGCTTCAACATGAATTCCAGAGGTTGGAAGCATTTCCCCCCAAGCTTCATTTCGTTCAACTACGAAAATAGATGAAATGAAGCTTGATGCAACACCCCTTGCCTCAGCAGGTTCTGCACGACCTCGTGGTCTTAGGATTATTCCCGAGTTCTTCCTCGAGCCGAAGTGACTCCCTCAGATCGTTTTCGGAATCCAAAGAATCTGATCCACAGGTCCTTCATGAAAAATCCACCGACACAAGCAATACATCTAGGCACGAGTCCTCACCTATACACGACCACCAGATATGACCGCAACCTTTTCTGAAAAGGGATTTTGGGTTTCGCAACTTCAAGAATCCTGAAGTTGCGAGTCTCTGACTCTTCGATCCCTCGAAACCCAAAATTATGAAATATTGAAATGGAATCAATTGACGATTAGTACGTGGCCCACATCTCAGTCCATGTGACCACTTCTACCATGACCGCAGCGTAACCCCGAAGGTATGTCATGTTTTGCGACTTCAGGACTTTCAATGTCAAGTGCCTGGCTTCTTGTCCCCAGGATGGCCAAAATGCCGAATCCTAAACTTTTGAAACATGTGACCGCAGCCCCATCCAAAGATATGTCATGTTTCACAACTTTGGGGATTTCCAGCGCAGAGCACCCCGACTCCTTGTCATCGGAATTCCTGAAAAGTCAAATCCTAAAATGCCAAAAGATATGGCCGCCTCTTCTGTGACCACTCATTGCTTTCGAACTTTCTCATTTCAGGCCTTCGCAATGCGAGGCTACCAAAATCCTTGGCCTTTCGTACTCCCGATATCCCAAATACCGAAGTACTGAACCCTGAAACGCCAGTCTTTCTCTCCAAATATGGGATCAACAACTCATAGCCTCTCTTGATTTAACGACTAAGATCCTTTTAGGATTTTGTGGGTCAAGAGTCTCGAACTCTTTCCCTTTTCATCCTCGGTAGACAAAATGCCAAAATAGGCCTTTCAAGGATTTCCCCGAAACCTCGACCGCTCTCCACGTGTTCTCGTATGGACGATCATGATATTTTTGGGAATTTGGTGAGTCCTCTTCCCATCATACGAGGTTTAAAACTCGTGCTCTTCCTGCTGGATCTGATGGCTATCGGTCCATGCACCAATATCTTTTCCTCCTCTGTTGCACTCTTCTGCGTGAGCCTGGACGTGAAACTCGATGGCCCAGATAATTTCTTCTAGCACCAATCCAACTGTAGTTGTAGCTTCCTTCTGAGCTTCCGCTTCTTTCTGAACTTGGAAGACTTCAAATGCTTCAAAGGTCTCGACCTTTTCTCCTTCTATGAAGCCTGTATCCTCGTCTCTCGCCTGCATTCTAAAGACGTTGTCCCTCCTGAGATTTTTCAAACTCTTACCCACCAAAGGGTGTCTTGACTTCTATGATTACTTGTAGATTCTTTGCACACAAAGGTTCTATCTGTCCTGAGCTTATCTGAGGCTCTAACCTCAAAGGTCTCTATCTCTTTCTCTCCTTGAAAGGATATAAGTTCCCTCTGGCAACTTATGCTCAAGCACGCTTTGTTGAGCTTACAGGGTGTTCAGTAGCCCTGTGAAGGTCTTCCCTTGACACTTCTTTTCTTTCTAAACTCAAACAAGGGTTTCTTCTGTGCACACCTGCACCAACTCACTGCCCTCCTGGCAGAGCTTCCACAGAGTTCTCAGTGACTCTGTTTTCTCTTTGAACTCAAGATAGAGTTCTCCTGTGCACTCTTTGCACTTTCTCAATGTGCTCTTGGCATAGATCTACATAACCTTCAGTAGTTCTGTCTTCCTTGAACTCGAAATAGAGTTCTCTTCTGTGCACTCTATGCACTTGCTCAATGCCCTCTTGGCAGAGCTTCCACAAAATTCTTAGAAATTATGTCTCCTCTGTGCCTTCCTCTACATAGTATTACCTCCAAGGTGTTCAACAACCTTGAGTCTTCTCCTTCAGTCTATGACTTCCTCTGGTGCACCCTCCTGGCACGTCTATGTCTGAAATTCCACAAAACTCAAAAGTGCACTACTTGCACTAGCTTATAGAGACCGCAACACTCTGTCATTCACCCTCTTGCATGAAGCCACAAAGGACCCAGACCTGGAATCAAAGAACTCAACAGACAACGAATTCTGTTTGTAACCTACAAATGCATACATAAAATACATCTACAACATATCATCAACACATAAAGACATTCATTCATGAACTCATAAACATGTGGACAACAACATGCAGGGAAAATTGCTCTGTTTGTATTAATCAAGAATGCCTGATTACAATGTGTTCGAGCTCAGACTGCAACAGAGTCTCGACTCTTCTCTTCTTTGTATTCTCTATTTTTCTTCTCTATCAACTCTTCCTTTTTTTCTTCTCTATCGTTTGACTATCCTATAGATACAAAGGTTCTTTTTACAAAAGGGGGCTCCTCAAGCGCTTCCCTCCATCCTAACCAAATATCATTCATTTATATTCAATTACATTGAATGGGACATCTAATCTGAATCGAATTTAGATCCCTTTCTACCTATCATCCATTAAGGTGACACTAACTATAGCCTTCTCAAAGGCACAACTTTGGCTCTTTGGCCTTCCAATCATTTAATTCAAATTCAAAATATGAAAGTGAGAGGGATGCACCTCTCCTCTCCCCATTGAATGCGCACTTGATGAGTTGGCTAGCTAGCACATTGTTGGCTTGGAGTGATGCTTCTGCATCAAAGATTCAAATACTAGACAAAGGACTTGACTCAAATAGAGAGGGGGGACAAATCTATTTCATTT
>JZKD02S1227747.1:0-12404 GCA_000966675.3 Picea glauca | reverse complement strand
TATATTTAGCTTCTATCACATAAATATATTTTAAAGATCCATTCATGGACTATATTTTAAAGATCCATTCATGGACGGTTTTATGTGAAGATTTCTTTAGAAAAAAAAGTTGGAATCCTTATATTTAGGATCTATCACAGAAATATATTTTAAAGATCCATTCATGGACAATAAAGTGATAAGCACAGTTTTTACACCATTCTCTCCCTATATTGGAATTTCATTCCACATTAATAATTACTCTACACTGCTCTACTTTTTTTACTATTTTTTTACTCTCTCTTCCATTCATCTGCTAAAGGCAGGACTCAGTTCTGGCTGAGGATTTATATTTGGAAAGAAGAGCGGAAACTAAATTTGACAACCATTTTAGGACAACGACGAATACAAAGTTTTAGTCCGTCTCATTTAGCCTGATTGTGCTTTACTTGCAAGTTGCATGATGAAACAAAAGTCTGCAAAAAAGAAATTTTGGAAAGACAAATTATCATTTATGCAATAACCCATGTGAAAGGTTCACGCGAAGAATAAACAGACCAGTGAACCAGCGAGTCAAGCTGTGCTTCAGTGAAAGCAACAAAACGAGAGTCAAACAAAGAAGCAGGGTAGCAGCACTTACGGACAACCAAATATTCTAGCTCTGCCGATTGGTAAAGTCTGTTGAGTGCCATACACTTTTTCTCCAAGTTTTGAGATGGAGATGATGAAGATTGATCAAGTTATCAATCACACCCTCTAATTGTAATTTCACCTAATTTAGTATGAAAAAGACTGAAATTTAATTGCACATTTGATTTATATCTATTTATTGAGGACATAGTGGCCTTCATAGCATTGTACAACACTGCAAGCCTTGCACGCATACATGGACATTCAAAAAATAAAAGAATGGTTTGCATTCACTTACACTGGTTGAAACCTTCATTCAACCGAATGTTATGACGGTCTAAGGTTCTCCTCCTCCTTGTAAAGATGAAAATGATGTCCCTTTTCTGTTCTCCTTTCTTTCTACATTTCTTCTTCTGCTCTTCACCTTGACCAGCTGATCAACCACTTCTCTCATTGATGGCCTAGCATCCGGCATTGACTGACAACAATCCATTGCCAATCCCAACACTTCCGATGCTTCATCCCTCTCATTTTCCATCCAATAATCTATCTCTTCGTCCATGCCACCAAAAGGATTCCCAGAATCTTCTAATCTCCGCTTCACCCACATGACTATGTCATCCCCGTCTTCAAAGCATGGATCCACTGCCATCTTTCTAGTCAAAAGCTCAAAGAGCACTACTCCATAGCTGTAAACATCGCACTTCTCATTAACTCGTAACGAATAACCATTCTCTGCAATTTCAAACAGAAAAAACCCTACATTTATTAGGTAACTAGAACTTCATTGACACTTCCATCAATTTCAAACATGAAAAGCCCTACATTTATTAGGCAACTAAAACTTCATTGACACTTCCATCTCACCTGAAGAATATGCAGGACCAAGTGTGTTAAAAAATCTTTGAACTATTACTAGCTATTGCCCAAAAAGACAAATAGTCATTCATGCTATTTTAACACATGCCTCACCTGGTGCAATATAACCAAGTGTGCCAACCACACATGACATGGAACCGACATTTGTGTCCTCTGGCTCATGTATCAATTTTGCCAAGCCAAAATCTGCAATATGTGGCACCATCTGCGAATCCACCAGAATGTTGCAAGACTTGATATCTCGATGGATGATCTTGGGCACACAGTCATGGTGGAGATATGCCAAACCATTAGCAACGCCAAGCGCTATATTGTAACGGATATCCCAATCCAATATAGGTGGTGGCTCGACCTGATGTAGGATGTCATGAAGGCTTCCATTGCACATGTATTCATACACTATCAATCCCCAATCCCTGTGTGCACAAAACCCAACAATCTTTACCAAATTCCTGTGCCTTATAGTGCCCAATGTGTCAATCTCAAGTTTAAAGCTCGTGTTGCTAAGACCTTTCTCTGATAGTATCAACTTCTTCACAGCAAATACTCTTCCAGATGGTATCACTGCTTTGTAAACAATCCCATGTTTGCCTCTACCAATAACAAACTTCTCACTCAAACCTTCTGTTGCCTGCATTATTTCCTTCAGGAGGCCTTGGGGTGAATCTTCAAGTAATTCTATCTTAGGTTTTTGCTGGCGAACCCATCGGAGCCGAATTAGAGAAATGAATACCAGGTATCCAAAACAACAAAGTCCAACCAAAGAAAATGCAATAGCAATTATTATATGAGCTATGAGGTTTCTTCTGTAAGTGTTTCTGTGATCAGATTGTCCTCCACTTTTGCAAAGGTATAGCTTATTTGTTAAACATAAACCTGGATTTCCCAGGAAAGAACTTGGAGATGATGTCACGAAAGCCATCCAGGAACTTGGAAGCATTCCGGAAAGCTGGTTGTATGACACATTTACAGAACTCAAAGATAGCATGTCATCCAACTCTGAAGGAACTATACCGGAAAGTTGATTATAAGACAGATCAAGATTTTGAAGCTGCTTCAAATTACCCAGGTTAGGTGGGATCCTTCCACTCAAATGGTTATTGCTGATATTCAGAACGAGTGAAAGACTGCGCAAATTTCCCAGAGCTGAGGGAATGTGACCTTCAAGCTTGTTCTCACCTAGCTGCAGTTGTATTAGCTCTTGAAGACCAGAGATGGAGTCTGGTATTTGTCCTGTAATGTTGTTTCCTTGAAGATTTAAATCCTGCAACTTTGTCAAACTGAGAAGAGGCAGTGAAATGCTTCCCGTAAGTGAATTTCTGCTTAGATCCAACTTGAATATCTTGGAGCAATTCCCAAGCTCAGATGGTATATTCCCAGTGAGTCTGTTCGAGGACAAAGTCAAAATGTGGAGCTCCGAGAGTTTGCCAAACTCAGCTGGTATGGCTCCTGAGAACTGGTTGTATGACATATCTAAGAATGTGATATTTCTCCAAAGACCAAGATTGGGTGGTATGGATCCTTCGAAAGTATTCATTTTCATGTCCAAATATGAAATCCCTGTGTTCACAGTCAGATTGTTTGGCACTGTTCCACTCAAATTATTATTGCTGATAATCACTCTTCGTAAGGAAGGGCAACGCCCAACCTCACCTGGAAAGGTTCCTTCGAAAAGGTTGTCCCCAAGGTCTAACACTCTCAGCATTCCTCCTGCACAGAAATGCGGGGGTATTGTGCCATTCAGATGATTCCTTGTCAAATCCAATACTGTCAATCTGCTCTTCATCCCAAGCTCAACTGGAACTTCTCCGACAAGATAGTTTTCCGCTAGACTCAGGAAATGTAGATGCTGAAGGCTTGCAATTGAAGCAGGTATTCTGCCACTTAGATTATTATTGTACAGGCCAAGCTCCTCAAGAAGGCTTAGGTTACCAATTTCCTGCGGAATCTGTCCTACCAAACTATTATTGAACAAATGAAGCATTTCTAGATTCCCCAATCGACCAAGCTCCGGAGGGATTACACCAAGCAGCAAATTGTTATGGAGCTGGACATCAAACAAAGAAGTGCAATTGCCAAGCTCAACGGGGATTGTCCCGGTAAGCCTGTTGTTGTATATGTGCAACATGCTAAGTTGTTGCAGCAGCCCTAACGAAGAGGGTATGGAGCCAACCAGCTTATTTTGCGAAAGCGAGAGGGTGGTGATACTGCCACAGAAACCTAACTCTGCAGGTATCCTTCCATCTAACTGGTTTTCGTCCAAACTAAGGACAAGCAAACTGCTTAGATTACCTAAGGTTTTAGGGATGCTCCCCACCAGATTATTTCCATCAAGGTATAGGTTTCTGAGATAGGGCAATGTCCCTAAACTTGAAGGTATAGTGCCTTGCAGCTGATTGCTAAGAAGATAAATATCAGTAAGATTAAGACAAAACCCTAATGACGAGGGTATATTGCCAGACAGTAAATTTTCATGAAGCCATAGACTGACTATAGAACACATTTCTCCAAATTCAGGGACATTACCAGTTAGATTATTTGAGTTCAATTCGACGTATTGTAACTTTGGGAGGGAAACAACTTCTTTGGGTATGCTACCATTGAGATAATTATTGTATAGACCGAGAAACTCGAGTTTTTTTAACTTACCAATCTGTAAAGGTATGGTAGAGAGAAGGGAATTATATCCCAAATCCAGGCTCACCAGCTCCGTCAAGCCGAAGAGTTCTGGGGGAATCGAACCCGAGAAATGATTGGCGTTCAAGAACAGAGCCTGCAATCTGCTGCAGTTAGAGAGCTCTGGAGGGATTTGCCCTGAAAGCGAGTTGTAGCTCATGTCGTGAGACACAATGCCCCTCAGCTCTCCTAACTCGGGCGCCAATTTACCCTCCAAGCCGTAGGCCGAGAGATTCAACGTCCTCACTGTAATTCCATCTTCGTAGCAGGAAACGCCCGTCCATGAACAGGGGGAAGAAGAATCGGTTTCGTTCCAATGCAGAAGACGGCGGGACGAGTTGGCTAAGCCATCCCGGAAGGCCAACAGAGGGATTCGATCCCGCGACTTTGCTGTGGACGTGGCGCTATGTGTTGCAGAGAGGAAAGCGAAAATGAAGAGAGCGAGCTTCGCTGTTGCTGCCATGGCCTCGCACAAGAGTTGAGCTTTACAGCTATGCGTCTCTTCACATATATTATGCAACGCCGACCTTCCCAACCAAATCCATTTAAATAAATTGGGAGGCAAGAAAGTGCTGACGGCATTTCCATATCAGTAAACAACCAAACAACTTGCTTCACTGTTTGGTGTGTTGTGAACATTTTTTGTGTGCGAAAATAAAATATTCTCTTATTTTATTTTATTAAATATAAAATCAATGTCTACAATTTATCTGACGAAAGAAGAAATTTAAAGAAAACAAAGCAAGGAGGTATGCCCTAAATATTTTATTATTTCGGATGATTATGATTCGAATTTCTTTTTGTGTGATTATCTTCTAAATTTTATTTTGGTGATTATCATGGAATTGGATAAGTTGACTTATTTTTTATTTTGTAATATTTAAATCTTATTTTAGAATGCATAAATTAATTTAAACTTTTTAAACTTTCAAAATAATGGAAATATATATACTAAATCATTTCAAAATAATCGAAATATATATACCAAATCAAATAATCAAAATATATATACCAAATAATTAAAAATTTTCATTTAATTATTTTTCTAAATTTCTAACCAATTGAAAAAAAAAATATTTAAAACGTTCTTACCTCACATGTAAAAGACGTACGTTCAGTGTTGTGTCAGGGATAAGCATAAAGAAAGCACAGGATTGGAGTTTGATTGATCGTGTTCAAGGTGGAATAAGTAGTGAATCCAATGTAATCCCAACCCACTACTTATGATAAGCATTCAAAGTATTGCCACTTTGAATTAAGTTTGTTGCCACTCAACTCACCAATGGAATGCTTGAAATATGGGATGGGAACTGCTCGTTTACAAGGATGGGCTCTCCATTATTGCTACTTTGAAATAAGTTTGTTGCCACTTAACTCACCAATGGAATGCTTGAAAACCAATGGAATGCTTGAAATATGGGATGGGAACTGCTCGTTTACAAGGATGGGCTCTCCATTAAATTATATGGTTGCCATGAGAGGAAAGGAAAGGATTGGAACTATGGATTTGATTTCAGAAAGTATGTTAAATATCATTGGATAATAGGTGTACTAGGCCACTCATGTTAGCTTTGACCATTCAAAAGCTAGATGGGAATTTTGTGTCACATCAACCTTGGGAAGGAATTTAGTAGACTAGGCCAAATGATCTCATACCATATTTGGGGTACGAGTTAATATTGGAATGGTGATGAATATCATTCTTGTTAATTTAACTTTGCACCCACAAAGCAATGCCCCTATCATATTGCCCCTACCATGTTGGAATGCAATGTACTAAACATATTCTTATTAATAATTATCATTGTTTCATGGGTTGTTGGTGTGGGAAATCATTATAAATTTTTAAGTGCAACAATGGCCTTTGTGACGTATTAATGTTTTGATTGGATTGAGAATGAAATGGAAAGAACACAATATTGTAGAGATAACATAAGATTTATTATTGAAAGTGAAGTATAACAATGAAAACCAATTTTTATTGCGGTTACATTCAGTCACAAAAGCTCCATAATAAGACGTTGAAACTACATTTTAAAAATGATGCTAACAAAACCTAAGAAGCGAGAGCCCTGCAATGTCAGAACCCTAACCCTAGCATGATTAAGGTCCTGTATGAACACTAAGATGGATGAATTTGAATTATCCAAAAAAGGGGAGCCTTGCTGGGAACATAACATTTTGTTGGATACTTCGTTTTGGACCTTCTTTAGCTCCTTAGAAAGACCATTAGAAAACTAAGTTGAGTCCTTGGTCATTGTGTGTAATTTCCTCAAAAAATACAGGGGAAGGCCCCAAAAAAATGTGTCAAAACATCATGACCCGAAAACTTCCAATATCAAGACCTTTTTTAAGACAACCTTGGATGGCCACCTAGATCAATTAAGGTCTCAAATTGCTCATTGATCATTGTATTGTTGAAGTTATTATCATTAAAAACTCCATGTTCATTTTTAGGACTTTGAAACAAGGGGGAAAAAAACTCTACACAAGTGTTGTAAGAATTGTCCATCAAGCAATTGCAATATTTCAAAGACTCAAGAATATCTCCTTCTTCCATGTGAAAGGCTCTCTCAATCCTGAAGCAAACCCTGAGGCAAACATCAATGTTAGTCTTGTAGAAAGAAAATTATAAGTCCTGAAACAAACCCCAAACCCCTAGGCAAACATCAGTGTTACTCTTGTGAAAGGAGAATTATCCCATAAGGATTAGAATGGGTTTGGGATAGTCATTAAACCTTTATCATAATCCATTTGAAAAATAAAAAGAGGTGAATTCACCCTTCCCAACACCACTTCCCCTTCCCTTGTCACATCATAAAGTTAGTGAAAGAAAAAGCAATGCAATGTAAGGTATTCCCCTTATTATAGGTTTACTAGTAGAGTATCTTTTTTAATTGTTTTGGATTCAAATTGGTTTCACTTTCAAGAAATTATTTTATAGTAAGTAATTAATTGAAAGTGAAACCAGTTTGAATCCAAAACAATTAAAAATTAGTACAGTTGCAAAGTGGTTGGTGTTGCGGCTGGTGAACGTCAAAAGTTATCTCGATGGACAGCACTTTGGTGAATTGAAACGCATGGACAACTGAAACGCACCTAGAGTTGAGGAAATTCAAAAGTTAATCTTAAATGTGGTAATTCCAAAGGTTAATCAGTTAAACGTGGCAATTATATGGTGGTATAGTAATTTCTTAATATGATTAGGTAAATGTTAAAATGTAAATAGGTTAATTAATGCATTCAAAAATACAAGGAAGTTATGAAGAGTAAATCACATTCATTGATTTGGGAGGACAACTAAGGATATTCCAACATTTTTAATTGTTAGCCATCAAATTAGAATTTTAGATTAAAAAGTGATTAATTGTGCCCATCTCCAATAGATATACGCCTTTCAGCATAAAAATAATTTCTTAAAACGTTTAATCTAAAAAAATCATCAATTTTTTTAATTTTTTTAAACTTTAAAGTGAGGGCAAAAAGAGTTAAATAATAATAAAAATTTTACATTTGATATGCCCATGGTTTTTTTTAAGCTATACAACCATTAGAAAACGTGCCATGTCCGGTTATACGGTAATTAGTAGAAGACGTGATGTACGAATGAATTCCGAAGCACTGATTTACACACTTCAACTCTGATTCACCATTGTGTCAGAAAATAGTAAACACTGGAAAGTGAAAGACTACCAAGGCAACGCTCCACCCAACTAGATAGAAGTGGGCTAGCTCGTTTTATCGCTTCATGCATGCTCTCTCGGTAACTATTTGGTGATGGTATGATTTTAATGATATATTTTTTAAATATTTTTTTAAATTTATTTAGATGATGAATATGGATTAATTTAGTTAATTTAATTTTAAAAAATTAATATATATTTTCAATTTTATTATATAATAATTTATAAATTCAATTTTATTATACAATAATGTATAAATAAAAATTAAATATAAAATAAATTCATGTTAATGATTTATCTTTTAAATATTTTCTTAACACTTATTAGTCCATTCTTAGGTATAGAGGGACTATAGTGATCCATAATTTGTTGACTACATATTAATTTGTCTTTTGACCAAAAATATTTGCATAATACCATATTTGCATAATACCTGTTGTGGAGCTAGGGAATTAAAAGCATATATTTTTATATAATAAGAAGTAGCATATATGTACTGATCTGATTAGATAAGAGATTGGAGGTCTTATTGATGGCTTCGCTATTCCCAATGTTTTATATGGCAACATATCCAAACTTTTTTTTGTATACAGTATTTTTGAATAATGTATTTTTCCTATGTATTGCTTGAAGGTGGATTAATGCTAGCATTAGTTCGAATGTTTGTGTTAGCGTTTTCTACTCGCTTAATATATCCGCAAGTTTTTATTTGTACTAATCATATTGAAATGTTTTGATATCCAACTTTATAGTGATTGAGAATTCCAAAGTTTATAACGTCATTGCCGCATGTATTTGTATTGAAATGTATTGACACTTATTTTGAGACGCCTCAATAGGCCTGACAGCTTAAATGTTTACATGACGCGAGATCCTCCAACAGACCTGACAGCTTAAATGTTTGCATACCGCGATGTTCTTAGACAACCTGACAGCCTTAAATGTTTATCTAAATATGCTTCTCGGAGTACATTTTTCCTCGAAAATTTCCATACAATGTTACAGTGAATTTGCACACTGTTGTTGTCCACCGCCAGTTGAATATCCATTGTATGTTTCATCCTTCTTCTACCTTAGCAATGCAATTTCGTCATCGTTGAAGCTACATATAGTGTTTACTAGTTCGGTGAGTGTTTCTTCTTCGTTGGTTCGTCGGTTGTTTGTTGTTGTTGTTTCGTTCTCGATTCGACTTGCGCTTCTGCATTTCATTGTTTCAAAGTAAGTTTCCACGCCATAGTTTCATTTTCTATTCCTTGTTTGTTGTTCATTGTTTGCAGTTTGCAAGTAGGAATGTTTGTTTATTTGTAGTGGCATGGTCGTCATATGTTTTTGGTTCCTTCTGTGCTTCGGCTGCAGTTTCGTAATCGTTGGAGATACATATGTTGTTTACTGGCTCGGTGGTTATTGTTGGTTCGTTGGTTCATGGGTTGTTGATTCTATTTGTTTGGCTCAGGTTTACGCTTTGGGGCCCTCGGGGGTGCAGTTCGGTATGTTCGTGCTTTCTCGCTGGTTTGGTGCTTGCTATTATTTTCTTTTGTTTGATTCGGCCTTGCAGGGTTGGGGTCCAGCGCCGGTGGTTGGAGTTTTTTTTTGGGGGGGGATTATTATTGTTTTTTGGGGCGCTTTATGGTGTTCAACCCCTTCACCCAGGAGTCGACATGTAGTTGTGTTATTTTCCCTGTCTACCGAGGTCGATATATGTTCTGCTGTGAGATTTTGTTGGTGCTTCAGTGCTTGCATGAAAGAAAATAGTTGCATGCAAAATTGTTGGAGGATTACATGTGAAATTGCAATATCTGTTTGTTTTTTTTTGTTAGAATAAAGCATATGCAGGGTACATTTATAAACTATGTATGGACAGATGTGCCCATATGAAAATCTCCTCTACACAGACTGGTGTGTGCACGATACAATTTGTGTTGTACTTGAGCTATGATATGTACAACAAAGATTTTGCAAGATTATATTTCGATATTTGGAAGCATGTCTGGGTAGTTTTCCACGGAAAATCAAAAACTTGTATTGTGGGCACAACAGTCTGTGTAGAGGATAAATAACATGTATTTCCATCGATGGAAGCATATCTGGATAATTTGTCACGGAAAACCAGAAATCGTTTAGCTACGGCCATGCAATTTCGTAATATTTTGTGGCTTGTAATATATTTTGGGCAGGGCAAAAAAAATTACAGGTTTACAACTATGAATGAAGAAGTGCAAAGGTTCATGTTTCTGCCTATCTTCTAGATTGTTCGTTGAGTCTCTTTTAGTATATGTACATATTGTTTGTTCTCTGATGCATACCAGCTTCCATTCATGTTTGTTGTATTTTGTGTGTTCCCACATTCAAACAAACAAAATAGCTGGAGAAAACGACGGAGTCTTGACTGCATCAATTGAAGAGGATATAGAAAGGTGTATGCTTGTACTGTTATTTCATATTGCGTTGTTTTGTATTTCATTTATTGTATGTATATGTGTTCACTTAGTTTATTATATGTACATGTTGCATGCCTTCCTACATGGTAACTTATGTTCATTACATGTCTTCCTGCATACTAACTTGCTTCATGTCTATTGTGTTTTCGCTGCATTGCTACATTTAAACAAACAGAGTGGTTGGAGATGACGATGGGCTCTTTTGTGGGTAAATAACCATGTTTCTCTTTCTTTTACATGTCTGCCTTCATTATAAGCTATCTTCAATACATGCATTCTTGCATACTAACCTACTTCATGTCCATTGTGTTTTCACTGCATTGTTGCATTTAAACAAACAGAATGGTTGGAGAGGGCGATGGACTCTTTGGCAGGTAAATAGACATGTTTCTCTTTCTTTTAGATGTTTGTATTCATACTAAATTGTCTTCATGTCCATTGCATATTCGGTGTTGCTGCCTTGGAAAAAACAGGTTGCTTGGACAAGAAGATGAATTGTTATGTGAAACAGTAGAGGGTTTTGTGGTACAATCTTCTAAAAGGTATACCAATCGTGTTGATAAATTAAATATACAAACCAAGTGGGGGCATATAATATTAGACTTGAAAACGATGGCTTCGCAGCAATGGGCCCTTTTGCCCTCCCTATTTCTACTTTTTTCATTTTTTATTATTCCTTTTGTTTTCTAATTCATCTGCTTAGTGTTCTTTCAAAAAATGCCTTGGTGCACCAGTTGGCGGACTAATGATTTCACACCTATGGTCGCACTTCTGCATTATTCCATAATTAACCACTTTGTCAATTGCGGGTGTTGGGTTGGCAGGTTCAAGATTTCTTCCCTGGCTTCCGGGGGTCCGCGATATACAGATTGGTCGTGGTGCCCTGCCCTCACACCATGTTTACTATTAAACATTTTTTCAGTTAAAAAAATCAGATGCATACAATTTTACGGTTATTTAGTCCTTCTGATGGACAATATACAATGCATATGCTTGTTTAGTCCCGATGTTCATCTGCACTTGCTTACATCAAAAAAAGTTGGACTAGTGACATGGGCATGAGCAGTCAGTCATTCCAGACATTAGCAGACTGACAAGGCCAAAGGTAAAGATGCATACACTCTGCTCTTACTATATTTACCAAACAAATATCCTCAGTTATATATTCATCTATGGCATGGTGAATATGTTGATGTCATCTGCAATACATGGTTTGCAGTTCACAAGAAGTGTCAACAAGTACAAGTGAGACATTGAATGTGTTGCATGTTCCACAGAATAAGAGGTGTGGTTGCAAAACTCTACCTCCATAGTTCATCAAAGTTATGCGTGTACTTGTAGATTTATTCTAGTGAAAGAAGAACACCAAAAAAAAAAATTCACAGTACCATTCACTTTAGTTTTCCTGTTCAAAAAATGTCACCAAGTATAGAGTTGTAACATCTAAAGTACTATCAATAGAGGGCTTGAACAGCAGCCGAACTGGGCAAGTGTTCGTCGGGGACATAATGGTCGTCTATAGCACCTACTTGGACAAGGCAAACAAAAGTAGATCCATTATGTGTGCTAACATGATAGACAAGGAGGCCACGATGACAGTGACATTGACTATTCCTCCACAACTTGTCCAGAAACATGCAGAAAAGATATTGTTGGGTAATGGGATACCCATTACAAATTTTAATATATTTCCCAAAACAGTATATGACCGTGGTGATTGTGATCGAATTATTTCGCTCAACGAAACAAATATTGTGGAAAAAATTTCCGTTGTTTGTTCAGAATATCGTTTCGTCCCGGACTCGACTATCAACCATCTTGCACAGAGCACTGACATTTACCCAATCAGAATGATTAGCGCAGTTGTCACGCTGGCGAGAGAACTTGGCTCACAACCCATTCTCCATATAAAGGATGGAGAGTCTGACAGGGACAAGGCAATGGTACCAGTTTTCATATTCAGTTTTGTGCTTTATTTTTGCATGTGCATGTATCTCGGCTAAGTTACTCAAATATTGCAATGTTCCATGTTGCAGCTACAATTGTTCAATACGTATTCAAATTTGTTTTCGTCAATGGAACAACAATTGCATAAAGGGCAGATTCCACTTATGCTCTT
>JZKD02S1227725.1:0-12404 GCA_000966675.3 Picea glauca | reverse complement strand
TGAATAAATATGGGTAAAAAGGGCTTTTACCATTTCATTGTGATTTTTCCAAAAACTTTGCCCAACACACCTCATTTCGCCCCAAATTTATTTGCTCGATTGCGGGAGGCACAAGCGGCCATTTGGCAAACCGTTTCCGCCAACGAGGTAATCTTTTGATCCTTTAACTTTTCCATGGTTCATTTTTTGTTTTTATTGGCAATTTCTTGGGTTCTAAGTCCATTTTAGGGCCCCATTATGCATTCGAGCTTTCTCGCAGGCGGGCTTTGCGAGACCTGTGAGAATCTGGGATTCTTTTAAGTGGCATTTGGGGGGCCCTGTGAGAATATTGCATTATTCCAAAGGATCACCTGCGAGGGCCAAAACCTATATTTTAAATTTAAGTTTTTCCCAATAAAAATCATGCAAAATTTTGGAACAAGTTGCTAGCTCTTCTCTCATGGCTCTTGTGCAGGTGGTTGACCATCACAATGATGGAGTGGAGAGAAAGAGAACATGAGGAAGATGATGCTATTTCTAGGAATGACCCGGATATAGTTGCTGCCCTCCGGGACTATGGGCTCTTGAAATTATTTAGGATTCTGGGCATGAGAGCCCAACTCAGATTGTTGGAATACCTGGTCCATATGTGGGACGTGGACCAATAGTTATTTCATGTGCGAGTCCATACATTGACCCTAGATATCGAGGATATCTATTTTCTAACAGGGTTATCACGACATGGGTACCATGCTAGCTTGACAGATGGCCGAGGTGGCAGACTCCCTATGAGTGAGTATTGTCGCTAGTACTGTGTTCCTGAGGCAGAAAGAAGCAAGGGTAAGGTTTCCATTTGGGGGGTCCAAGACTTGACCCTGTGAACCATCTTGTTCACTATAGCATGTATGGTCAGGAGTGTGGCTCCACACATGGATCTCCAGAGCTACTTCCAATACACCATAGAGTGAACAGAGCCTCGGGTCTTCAACTGGTCGGATGCAGTTTTCCATAGTATGAAGAGGCAATTGACGAAGTGTAGGAGGGGTAACTTGAAGTAGTTTGGGTATGGATCATTTTTTGTTTCCTTCTTCCTCGAGAGGGTCCCACGACTGAGACTACAGGTTGATTGGGGTTTACTGACCCCACAGGATCCAAGGATGCTAAGGTGGTGCAACCTCATGGCCCGACACGTAGCTGGGCCTATAATCAAGTACAATAATTCATTTTTGACTAGCTAAGACCCCAGATGCTGATGATTGACGAATACACATATTCTGGTTTGGATTTTCAAGGGGATCTAGATTTGGCCCTGCCTAAGGACGCTCAATGGGGTGATCCAGGTAAGAAGTATACATTTTGTTCTTTTTAAATGTTTTTTGTAATTTTTATCATATGAAATGTTTTTTTGTTTATCCAAGAACTAATCAAAAATCTCTTTTTGGTGACACAGATGTGGAGCCATATCGGCTTCCAGGAACTTCTCCTATTCAACGAAGAGGAGAGGTGGCTTCAGTAGTGAGATGGGATGCCAAAGACTATGAGGCAGTGGAGCAGAACTTGGAGGGGTTGACCGCTGACATCCTAGATATGGCTATTGGGGATATCCCTAGATGTTACCAGCGCCATACTGTGGGTGTGCCTGAGTCTATCATTCGACTACTTCGTAGGGTAGCTTGAGTAGTTGTGTGTTATTGTGAGCGTCATCTGTGACACTATTTTGTAGAAGCCATGGGATTCATATTTTTGAGATTTTGGTCCTTGAACAGAAACTTTTTGTAAAAACTTTTGATCGTTATATACATATATACGACTTCTACCGGCTTATCTTTTGTTTTGTTATACATGTAATGTGTGATTGGTTTATAAATGGCCCAAATGTCTATCTAACACATAGTTAGCTAATGCATCAGTCAATGTATTTAGACATCTTGGAATGTGCTAATACTCAATATAATCAAAATAACGTTCCAAGAGGCAAATTCATAAATATACCCATAACAATGTAGGATTTTGAATAGCATAGACATTACTTAGTTGTAGTACTACTAGCTCTGAATCGAGTCATATAACCAGGTAGCGCATACCAAGCGAAATAGAATCAATCAAAAATTTGACAACGATGCTATATTCTGCAATATTATTGGTTGCACGACCAAGGCACACACATCGTAGACTGATAAGTTCGTTTGTACGTGCGTAAATTTCCCATGCAGTAGAAGCAAGGTTTTGAGTACTACGGCTAGCACCATCGGTGAAGCCAACGTGGCATAGCAAAGACTATGACATCTGGAAACAAAGCACAATGTAACATAAGTAGTCAAAGGAAGAGACCAAATAATGAAAAAGCATACTAAAGTAACACACAAGAAGTATGATACAGTAAAATACAAGCACTCATGCATAGGTGATCTTAGGCATAGTACTTATTTAAGTATAACCTGTTTCTGGGTTCACTCAAAGGGATACCATCGTAGTCTACCAACTCGTAAGCTCCTTTCTCCAAAACTCATCTAATGATATAAGGACCTCGCCACATAGCTTCAAATTTTCTAGCTCCTAGCATATTCTGATCTTGTTCGTAAAGGAGAACCAGATCACCTTCAGAGAAAGCACGTGGCTTGACATGTTTATTGTATTGGGCTTTGACATGTTTCTTCTGGGCTTCTATAACCAGGGTGGCATCGCGAAAGGTTTCGTCTAATTGCATGAGATACAAAAAATGTTCTTCAACAGAGGTGTTTGGGAGAAGTTTGACGGCTATTTTTAGGGAGGGTATCTCACATTCAATTAGCAAGATGGATTCTAGACCATAAACTAACTGGAATGGTGTAAACTTGGTAGCAGACTTAACGAATGTTTAGTAATCCCACAATTATGAAAACAACATTGTGTGCCAACTCGTTTTGTGAATCCCTATCATTCGTCGAAGCATGGTAATGAGGACCTTGTTTATTGATTCAACTTGGTCGTTGGCTTGTGGGTAATAGGGTGTTGATTTTTCATGGTGAAGACCCAACTTTTCAGTGAGTTTGAACATCATGAAGTTTCTATAGTGGCTACCATGATCAGTAACGATAGCTTGAGGAACACCAAAATGAGCAATGATGTGATTGAATATGAATAATGCTGCAGTCCTTCCGGTATTGTCGAATGTTGGCATCGCCTCGGCCCATTTCGTAAAATAATATACGGCTACAATAATGTATCCATGCCCCCTGACCGAGTGAGGGTGACATGTCATGAAATCGATATCCCATTTCGCAAAAGGACCAATGGAGACCACAGGGTGTAGAGGAGCAGGGTGTGATCATATTTTATTGTTGTAGGTTTGGCAAGTGCAACATTTTTGGACGACGATTATACAGTCGTGGAATAAAGAGGGACAAAATACCCTGTGCGTAAGATCTTGTGGGCAGTAGCATACCTAGACATGTGACCACCACAGGCTTCAGAATGGAAGTCATTGAGGGATTTCTTGGCTTCATCAAATGTGAGGCAACATTGAAAAACATAATCAATCCCATGACGATAAAGAGTATCACCAAGGATAATAAACTGATGGGCTTGATAGCGTATTCGACGATGGTCAGTGCTAGACAAATTGGGCCGAAAAGTTTGGGTCTGAAATATATATGATGATATCTCTATACCAAAGGTCATCAGAACTAATCAGAAAAATGGATTCATCRGGTAATGAATTGGCTGCTACATTTTCCGTGTTAGATCAGGGAAGGTCACATATCAACTCAGAAAACACCAAGGATTTCTTGGAATTAGCATGTTCAAATTCTAAGTCAAACTACTAGTGTATTACGATCCATTTGGAGTATTTTCCCCCTAGCAATTGGCGTGTAAGAATGTGATGCATAGGGTTGTAGTTAGAAATTACCGTAGTCTTGCAAGAGAGGATATAGTGTCAGAAATGTTGAATAGCTTGGATGGCTTCCAAGGCCAGTTTTTCAACATGTAAATACTTGGTTTCGGTAGTCGTGAGAATCCGACTCAAGTAATAAATGACATGTTCATCATGAGAATCATCCTCCTGGATGAAAACCATAGCGATGGTATAGTCCGAGGCTGGGAGGTAAAGGAAATAATCCCAACTATAATCAGGTGGGAAGAGTAGTGGGGTATATGTCAAAGACAGTTTCAAGGCTTCAAAAGCTTTGTTGGTAGTGGTATCCCATATGAACTTAGAACCTTTCTTGAGAAGTCACGTAAATCCAAGAATTAGCTCAACATAGTTTGGGATGAAACAACAGAGAAAGTTTTCCTTCCCTTGCAAACTTTGTAACTGGCGAAGCGAGGAAGGAGGAGGGAGATTGAGAATTTTCTCGACCTTCAAAGGATCTACCCTGATCCCTTGACATGAAACAATAAATCCTAAAAGCCAGTCGGATTCTATGCAGAAAACACATTGGTGGGGATTCAAGCGTATATGGTAAAACCGACATCGAAGGAAAATGGCGCAGAGGTGTATTGGAAGATCTACATGATGCATGGAATGAGCGGGTAAGTCATCGAGATATGGTTGCACAATGTTCTTGATATCATGGAAGGCATAAGACATAGCATGCTGAAAAGTTACGTTGGCATTCTTTAAACCGAAAGGAAGTTTTCGATAGGCAAAAGTGCCCCAAGGACAAATAAAAGTGGTCTTGTGTTGGTCCGCGGGAATGATATTGATTTGATTATATTCGAAGAAACCATCCATCAGAGAGAAGATTTCACTTCCGGCACAATCGTCGATGATTTGGTCAACGAAGGGGGTGGGAAAGTTGTAATGTCCCTATAATCAATGCACACGCGGATTGTGCCTTGTTTCTTGTCGATTGGAACAACATTGGAAACCCAGTCAGTTAGAGCCACTGGGTAAATGAAGCTAGCCTTAAGAATTTTCTCAACTTCAAGTTTGATAGTGGATTCTTTACGTGGGTGGACCAGATGGGTTTAGCATCTGGGTATTTCTTAATCTCATGTATCATAATGTCAGGATCAATACCCAGCATTTGTTCATAGCTCTAGGCGAAGACATCATGAAATTCTTGGAAAAGAGACTTGTAGGTGACAACTTCGTCATGGGAACATGAAGCTTCGATATGCACATTTTCGACAATTCTAGGTTTTATGGATATGTCGAGGGGGATGGTGGGTGAGATATTACTTAAGTTCCCTTCATAGAACAAATCATGTGTAGACTCAGGAATGGTATAAATGATGACAATGGTCGACGGGGTCGAGATCCATTGGTAACCCTCGATGGTGTGTTGTTCTAGGAATAGGATGGAACGATGATGTCCATCATCCCAAAGGGTGTCTTTCATCGACATAACAAACATAATCATCTCATCCATGGGAAAAATGACACGGAATGGATCTGGAGATAAATGACCAAGAGAGGGGTTAGAAAGGGTGGCTGATTGAATGGCTTGATAAGTGGATTCGATCGGACTCAAAGGCATTTCGTCTCCATAACAAAGATGATCATTGGGGTTAGGTACCATCCATGGGTCGTAAGATGCAGGGGTCCCATGAACATAGGTGGAGATCATATTGATCGAGGTGACAAATGGATGTGGAACATCGGGTGGTGGTACGGGGAAAGTACCCATTAATGAGGAATATTTAATAAGACCCACACCGACGTTCTCGTATCCAGGGGGGGTTTGCAATGAACGACATGTTGCTGATACGTGTATCATAGTGGAAAAAGGCCAGTTGGTTGATGGTCACTACTTTTCCTTGATGTTGGAAACACACGACATGGAAATGAGTCGACACAACTACATGCATGGAATCAATCCAGCTATAGCCAAGTAGAAGGTTGTAATCAACATGAGCGTCAAAGAACTCCACTTCAACTTGGACCATTATTCCTTCTAACATAATAGGAAATGAAGGGAGGACACCATAAGGCCTAAAACCAGAGCCATTGAAGGCTTTGAGCATGTTGTGGGATTTAGTCAAGGGAGGAGAGCCAATGGATTTCTAGCAGGTAATAGACATGACACACGTCGAGGCACCCTCATCAATAACTATCCTACAAATGTTTTTGTCAGAGACAATAACTTGTATTTGGAATGCGAGTTGAGGGGGTAACCTTGGAATGTGATCTTCCAAGTAAAAAATTATTAAATTCGTATCTGTAGGGTCGATTCCACCAATAGCTTTTGTTATCAATGAAATTTCATCCACTCATGGTTACAAGAACTCAACATCGTCAAACAGTAATGAAGTCATTCATGGACCTAAATTAATACCACAGCATTCAAAAAAGGTCAAAAACTATACAAAGTAGTGAAAAATNGTATGGTCAGGAGTGTGGCTCCACACATGGATCTCCAGAGCTACTTCCAATACACCATAGAGTGAACAGAGCCTCGGGTCTTCAACTGGTCGGATGCAGTTTTCCATAGTATGAAGAGGCAATTGACGAAGTGTAGGAGGGGTAACTTGAAGTAGTTTGGGTATGGATCATTTTTTGTTTCCTTCTTCCTCGAGAGGGTCCCACGACTGAGACTACAGGTTGATTGGGGTTTACTGACCCCACAGGATCCAAGGATGCTAAGGTGGTGCAACCTCATGGCCCGACACGTAGCTGGGCCTATAATCAAGTACAATAATTCATTTTTGACTAGCTAAGACCCCAGATGCTGATGATTGACGAATACACATATTCTGGTTTGGATTTTCAAGGGGATCTAGATTTGGCCCTGCCTAAGGACGCTCAATGGGGTGATCCAGGTAAGAAGTATACATTTTGTTCTTTTTAAATGTTTTTTGTAATTTTTATCATATGAAATGTTTTTTTGTTTATCCAAGAACTAATCAAAAATCTCTTTTTGGTGACACAGATGTGGAGCCATATCGGCTTCCAGGAACTTCTCCTATTCAACGAAGAGGAGAGGTGGCTTCAGTAGTGAGATGGGATGCCAAAGACTATGAGGCAGTGGAGCAGAACTTGGAGGGGTTGACCGCTGACATCCTAGATATGGCTATTGGGGATATCCCTAGATGTTACCAGCGCCATACTGTGGGTGTGCCTGAGTCTATCATTCGACTACTTCGTAGGGTAGCTTGAGTAGTTGTGTGTTATTGTGAGCGTCATCTGTGACACTATTTTGTAGAAGCCATGGGATTCATATTTTTGAGATTTTGGTCCTTGAACAGAAACTTTTTGTAAAAACTTTTGATCGTTATATACATATATACGACTTCTACCGGCTTATCTTTTGTTTTGTTATACATGTAATGTGTGATTGGTTTATAAATGGCCCAAATGTCTATCTAACACATAGTTAGCTAATGCATCAGTCAATGTATTTAGACATCTTGGAATGTGCTAATACTCAATATAATCAAAATAACGTTCCAAGAGGCAAATTCATAAATATACCCATAACAATGTAGGATTTTGAATAGCATAGACATTACTTAGTTGTAGTACTACTAGCTCTGAATCGAGTCATATAACCAGGTAGCGCATACCAAGCGAAATAGAATCAATCAAAAATTTGACAACGATGCTATATTCTGCAATATTATTGGTTGCACGACCAAGGCACACACATCGTAGACTGATAAGTTCGTTTGTACGTGCGTAAATTTCCCATGCAGTAGAAGCAAGGTTTTGAGTACTACGGCTAGCACCATCGGTGAAGCCAACGTGGCATAGCAAAGACTATGACATCTGGAAACAAAGCACAATGTAACATAAGTAGTCAAAGGAAGAGACCAAATAATGAAAAAGCATACTAAAGTAACACACAAGAAGTATGATACAGTAAAATACAAGCACTCATGCATAGGTGATCTTAGGCATAGTACTTATTTAAGTATAACCTGTTTCTGGGTTCACTCAAAGGGATACCATCGTAGTCTACCAACTCGTAAGCTCCTTTCTCCAAAACTCATCTAATGATATAAGGACCTCGCCACATAGCTTCAAATTTTCTAGCTCCTAGCATATTCTGATCTTGTTCGTAAAGGAGAACCAGATCACCTTCAGAGAAAGCACGTGGCTTGACATGTTTATTGTATTGGGCTTTGACATGTTTCTTCTGGGCTTCTATAACCAGGGTGGCATCGCGAAAGGTTTCGTCTAATTGCATGAGATACAAAAAATGTTCTTCAACAGAGGTGTTTGGGAGAAGTTTGACGGCTATTTTTAGGGAGGGTATCTCACATTCAATTAGCAAGATGGATTCTAGACCATAAACTAACTGGAATGGTGTAAACTTGGTAGCAGACTTAACGAATGTTTAGTAATCCCACAATTATGAAAACAACATTGTGTGCCAACTCGTTTTGTGAATCCCTATCATTCGTCGAAGCATGGTAATGAGGACCTTGTTTATTGATTCAACTTGGTCGTTGGCTTGTGGGTAATAGGGTGTTGATTTTTCATGGTGAAGACCCAACTTTTCAGTGAGTTCGAACATCATGAAGTTTCTATAGTGGCTACCATGATCAGTAACGATAGCTTGAGGAACACCAAAATGAGAAATGATGTGATTGAATATGAATAATGCTACAGTCCTTCCGGTATTGTCGAATGTTGGCATCGCCTTGGCCCATTTCGTAAAATAATATACGGCTACAATAATGTATCCATGCCCCCTGACCGAGTGAGGGTGACATGTCATGAAATCGATACCCCATTTCACAAAAGGACCAATGGAGACCACAGGGTGTAGAGGAGCAGGGTGTGATCATATTTTATTGTTGTAGGTTTGGCAAGTGCAACATTTTTGGATGACGATTATACAGTCGTGGAATAAAGAGGGACAAAATACCCTGTGCGTAAGATCTTGTGGGCAGTAGCATACCTAGACATGTGACCACCACAGGCTTCGGAATGGAAGTCATTGAGGGATTTCTTGGCTTCGTCAAATGTGAGGCAACATTGAAAAACAGAATCAATCCCATGATGATAAAGAGTATCATCAAGGATAATAAACTGATGGGCTTGATAGCATATTCGACGATGGTCAGTGCTAGACAAATTGGGCCGAAAAGTTTGGGTCTGAAATATATATGATGATATCTCTATACCAAAGGTCATCAGAACTAATCAGAAAAATGGATTCATCAGGTAATGAATTGGCTGCTACATTTTCCGTGTTAGATCAGGGAAGGTCACATATCAACTCAGAAAACACCAAGGATTTCTTGGAATTAGCATGTTCAAATTCTAAGTCAAACTACTAGTGTATTACGATCCATTTGGAGTATTTTCCCCCTAGCAATTGGCGTGTAAGAATGTGATGCATAGGGTTGTAGTTAGAAATTACCGTAGTCTTGCAAGAGAGGATATAGTGTCAGAAATGTTGAATAGCTTGGATGGCTTCCAAGGCCAGTTTTTCAACATGTAAATACTTGGTTTCGGTAGTCGTGAGAATCCGACTCAAGTAATAAATGACATGTTCATCATGAGAATCATCCTCCTGGATGAAAACCATAGCGATGGTATAGTCCGAGGCTGGGAGGTAAAGGAAATAATCCCAACTATAATCAGGTGGGAAGAGTAGTGGGGTATATGTCAAAGACAGTTTCAAGGCTTCAAAAGCTTTGTTGGTAGTGGTATCCCATATGAACTTAGAACCTTTCTTGAGAAGTCACGTAAATCCAAGAATTAGCTCAACATAGTTTGGGATGAAACAACAGAGAAAGTTTTCCTTCCCTTGCAAACTTTGTAACTGGCGAAGCGAGGAAGGAGGAGGGAGATTGAGAATTTTCTCGACCTTCAAAGGATCTACCCTGATCCCTTGACATGAAACAATAAATCCTAAAAGCCAGTCGGATTCTATGCAGAAAACACATTGGTGGGGATTCAAGCGTATATGGTAAAACCGACATCGAAGGAAAATGGCGCAGAGGTGTATTGGAAGATCTACATGATGCATGGAATGAGCGGGTAAGTCATCGAGATATGGTTGCACAATGTTCTTGATATCATGGAAGGCATAAGACATAGCATGCTGAAAAGTTACGTTGGCATTCTTTAAACCGAAAGGAAGTTTTCGATAGGCAAAAGTGCCCCAAGGACAAATAAAAGTGGTCTTGTGTTGGTCCGCGGGAATGATATTGATTTGATTATATTCGAAGAAACCATCCATCAGAGAGAAGATTTCACTTCCGGCACAATCGTCGATGATTTGGTCAACGAAGGGGGTGGGAAAGTTGTAATGTCCCTATAATCAATGCACACGCGGATTGTGCCTTGTTTCTTGTCGATTGGAACAACATTGGAAACCCAGTCAGTTAGAGCCACTGGGTAAATGAAGCTAGCCTTAAGAATTTTCTCAACTTCAAGTTTGATAGTGGATTCTTTACGTGGGTGGACCAGATGGGTTTAGCATCTGGGTATTTCTTAATCTCATGTATCATAATGTCAGGATCAATACCCAGCATTTGTTCATAGCTCTAGGCGAAGACATCATGAAATTCTTGGAAAAGAGACTTGTAGGTGACAACTTCGTCATGGGAACATGAAGCTTCGATATGCACATTTTCGACAATTCTAGGTTTTATGGATATGTCGAGGGGGATGGTGGGTGAGATATTACTTAAGTTCCCTTCATAGAACAAATCATGTGTAGACTCAGGAATGGTATAAATGATGACAATGGTCGACGGGGTCGAGATCCATTGGTAACCCTCGATGGTGTGTTGTTCTAGGAATAGGATGGAACGATGATGTCCATCATCCCAAAGGGTGTCTTTCATCGACATAACAAACATAATCATCTCATCCATGGGAAAAATGACACGGAATGGATCTGGAGATAAATGACCAAGAGAGGGGTTAGAAAGGGTGGCTGATTGAATGGCTTGATAAGTGGATTCGATCGGACTCAAAGGCATTTCGTCTCCATAACAAAGATGATCATTGGGGTTAGGTACCATCCATGGGTCGTAAGATGCAGGGGTCCCATGAACATAGGTGGAGATCATATTGATCGAGGTGACAAATGGATGTGGAACATCGGGTGGTGGTACGGGGAAAGTACCCATTAATGAGGAATATTTAATAAGACCCACACCGACGTTCTCGTATCCAGGGGGGGTTTGCAATGAACGACATGTTGCTGATACGTGTATCATAGTGGAAAAAGGCCAGTTGGTTGATGGTCACTACTTTTCCTTGATGTTGGAAACACACGACATGGAAATGAGTCGACACAACTACATGCATGGAATCAATCCAGCTATAGCCAAGTAGAAGGTTGTAATCAACATGAGCGTCAAAGAACTCCACTTCAACTTGGACCATTATTCCTTCTAACATAATAGGAAATGAAGGGAGGACACCATAAGGCCTAAAACCAGAGCCATTGAAGGCTTTGAGCATGTTGTGGGATTTAGTCAAGGGAGGAGAGCCAATGGATTTCTAGCAGGTAATAGACATGACACACGTCGAGGCACCCTCATCAATAACTATCCTACAAATGTTTTTGTCAGAGACAATAACTTGTATTTGGAATGCGAGTTGAGGGGGTAACCTTGGAATGTGATCTTCCAAGTAAAAAATTATTAAATTCGTATCTGTAGGGTCGATTCCACCAATAGCTTTTGTTATCAATGAAATTTCATCCACTCATGGTTACAAGAACTCAACATCGTCAAACAGTAATGAAGTCATTCATGGACCTAAATTAATACCACAGCATTCAAAAAAGGTCAAAAACTATACAAAGTAGTGAAAAATTGAAGAGTGCTTTGCATACATTGGGTGCACGTGCGCATGCGCGTAACAGGAACGCAGAAATCGCACACAGGCGCATGATGCGCGACTGTTATCGCAAAAAGTTGCGCACCTACTAAACGACACATTTATGAAAGTGGTCGTCCTCCCACCCACTTATGGTTCAGCTCCCAAGATGATTTGACTCCCAAATCCGGACTGGATCCGACTGATGGGCTTGTCAAAGGCCTAGGAATTCCTTAAATGGCCTCTTTTCACACTACAAAGCAGTTAAACAATAACCCAAAGCAATATTATAAAAAGCCATGAATGCACCTCATTTTTTCAAGGAATTCAAAGTAATGTTATGCTGCCTCTATTGTTTTGAGGACTCCATCCTTGACACAATCATATTGGCACCATTACATTGGACAATCCACCTCACCATTGAGTGGATTTGTAAAGAGTTCTTTCATCACCATTTTCCATTTTCTTTGTTGTAAGAAGAGCTAGCTAGTGAGGGTCCAAGAACCTTACCTTGGAGGAAGAAGGGACTCATTGTCCCCTTTCTTCTTGGTGATTTGTTTTCACTAATAGATCAGCCTCAAACATTGGTGACATGGTTCTTTTGGTTCTTTTTGTTTCTATGTCCCTATTCTCATGAATTTAGTTTTTATTGCATTTCTTAGTTTAATCCTTAATTGTAGTTTTTTGTTTTCTTTCTCTAACTCTTTTCTCT
>JZKD02S1227681.1:0-12404 GCA_000966675.3 Picea glauca | reverse complement strand
TGTGATCTGTTATTCCATTTATACTTTCTTCTATTTAAATTGGATATTTAAAGGCCCATAATTCATCTTGTGATGCTCTCGGCTTAAGCAATTTAAACTGTGTATATTTCTTCTTAACAATTTCAGAATTCATTTCAGTAATGCTTTGATGCAGTTATTTGTTTTCTTTATCTTCGTACACTCTATTTAAATTCAATAATAACTCAAACTCATCACCTATTTTAGCCTTTATCCTCTGGATATTTCTACCATCTGGACATTTTTTCATTCACTTTCAGAATTTTGACTCCATAACCTTGAGTGTTCCTCCCCTTCCTTGCCAACAACTTTATTAAAAACCCCCAAACAAACCAAAATCTAGCCACCGATTTCCAAAGAAATATCAAGTGACACGAGAGATCCCTCTTTGAGTTGAGAAGACTAGTGCTTCAGCTCTAAAGTTGGTCGAAACAGTTACCTCTGTCATTTGTCTATCAGCCAGACAAAATTTACAGAGTGTTAACATTCAGGTTCCGTTGCCGGGGATGAAATTGAAAAATCTTCCCTAGGAAAATGACTTAAAGCTTTAGTTTGATCTTTGAGGGTGACAGTGGATCAAATACCTTATTGGCTGAGATTATTTTTAACATAGTGACTACATTACTCAGAGACCATTTGCACCACACCGTTTGAGATAGAAATCTTGGCTCCTAAGAAAATCCACACCAGGAGCAACCTAGACCCAGAAGCTTCAATCCTTGTGTCTGACCCAGAAAAGATCGTGCATAAAAGAAAATAAAATCCAGTAACCCCAGTGTTTCATCCAGACCGATATATGTCTTTACCCAAGGATGGAGTAACTAGCATTGAAGACCTCGAGTTTGATGTAAAATTTGAGCAAATCCTATTCAAAATTAAGTTTGATTCTTGTTTAAGCAAGACCATCTTTGATGAAAAAAGATTCCAAGATTTGATTCTAGCTGCATCTACCAGGCCTTTAGTGATCCCCACTCAAAACCAATAGCCACTCTGATCCCTCACAACAGCTATGGTAGCCAAATTTTCTCCCCTCGTACTGCCTGCTCAATTACATGATTTGCCTCAAGATTACAACCTAAGGATCAAATTATATGATGTTGAAGGTAACATATGAGCTCAGAAGCATCTAGACTGGTTTAATGATTTCATAGACTTGGAAGAGGTGTATTTTGAAGAAGTGAAAATGAGGTTATTTACACAAATTCTTTCAAGATAAGTAAGGAAGTGGTTCAGAGCCCTTCCACCAGCCAATATTACAAATTTCGAAGCTTTTGAGACAAGCTTCATTGCAAAATGGGGAGATAAGAAAAATCCCCTTCAGTTGTTGACACAGTACAACAACATGAAGAGATCACCTGACAAAACAGTGCAGGAGTTTTCAGCCAAATTCATGAAGGTCTACAATACAATTCCTATTGATATAACCCCCCGCCCCCTTAAAGTTGCTCAACTCAGATATGCTGATTCTTTTGAAAGTGATTTTTCTTTATTATTAAGAGAATGAAGATCTACCACATTGGATGATATGATGACCGATGATATAGAGGTTGAAGTGAACCTAATGGCTTCGGGGAAGATGAAAGATAATGCTGGAAGGGACACAAAAAATTCTTAAGACAAAGCACAACCTTCAACATCACAAACATCGGAGGAACAATTCGAAGAACTGATGAGAAACATGGAGAGGATGATGGAGAGAATGGCTCTAGGAAAAATGCCTAACCCCAGAGAACATGTTGATGTCCCACCCAGAAATCCAATAAGACCAACTATTCCTCAGACTTGGCATAGAGAGACAAGAAATCATGGGAATCAGACAACTCAAGTAGAACAGGAAAACCAGGGAAATCAGGCAAATCAGGGGAACCGAGCAAACCAGGGAAACCAAGGAAATCAGGGGAAACAACAAAGAAGGCCTCCTTTTCAAAATAATTATGTGAATGAGGATTATGATGGATATTTTGAAGATAACATGAAATATTATGATGATAAAGAAACAGAGGTATTTTTTACCAAATAAGAACACGACCAGTTCATGGATGCAAGTGAGATATTTTTGCAAGATGAAGAAGATAGAGTATTAGTAGAAAGGGAAGATTATGAGACTGGATTGAAAAATTCTATCATGCAATTTCAAAGGAAATATAACCTTTGAAATCAAAAAGTACCTCCAAATCCTCCAAAGGGGAATCCCAACAAAGAAGCTCAGAATAACATGCCTTCTTCAAGTCAACTCGGGAGAGATTCTACTTCAAAGTATTCTACTACAAAAGATTCAGCTGCAAAAGATGTTGTAGAAAAGGGGAAGCAGAAAGAAGAACCTCAGAAGAAATTATTGACAAGAAAATAAATGGTCACCAAAGAGGTAGAGAAAACCTCATCCTCTTTTGATTTAGAAAGTGAGATGGCTAAGATAAACATTTCAATACAATTTAATGAATTGATCAAGAATAGTGAGTACATAAACTAGATAATCAAGATGTTGAAGATGGGACAAAACTCTAATACCCTGAACATACGAGACAATCACCCAACCATCATATTTGGGCCAAGAGTAGAAGAAAGTAACGAAAATGAAGAAGTCCCTCCTTTTTATGTCATCTTGGAAATCCATGACATGATTCTGCATAATGTTATGCTGGATTCTGGAGCATCTCACAATTTGATGCCCAAAGTGGTCATGGACCAATTAGGTCTCGATGTCACAAGACCTTATAAGGACCTATTATCCTTCGATTATAGAAAGGTGAAATTCCTTGGCATGATCAAAGACATGGTGGTTTCTTTGGCACAAATCCCAACCAAGAATATGGTGATGGAAGTAGTGCTCGCTGATATCCCTCCAAAATTTAGTATGTTGTTGTCCAATTCATGGGCTTCAAAACTAAAAGGAACCCTCTAGATGGACATGTCATATGCCACTATTCTTGTCTTTGGTCAAGACAAAACATTGTACAGGGAGGTCTTGCTTAAATATATGGTTAGCAATAAATCACAGCCTAGCAATCATCCTATCTATTTGGTAGAAACAGAATTAGGGTCCTCTATTTTTTTCAATGACCTATGCTCCGAAGAAGAGGAAACATAAATCATTATGGATGATAAAAATGAGCTTAACCAACAAATGGAGGAACTTTCAGAACAACAAGGTGATGCAGAGGATCAGATATGGAAAATGAATTTTGATGGAGTTGCATGCAGAGAAGGAGTTGGAGTTGGCATATGGATCAATCATCCCAAAGGAAACTCAAAATTATGCTCTTATAAACATGTTTTTGAATGCACCAATAATATGGCCGAGTATGAAACGTTAATATTGGGGTTGAAAGTTTTGGAAGAACTAGGTGCAAAAAGGATTGTTGTGCTTGGAGACTCTGATCTTATCATAAATAAGATCAAAGACATCTACCAAGAAAAACAACCCAGACTGAGGGCTTACAGAAACCTGGTACTATACCTCCTTGAGAAACTTTCATAATGCAATCTTTCAGCAATTCCAAGAGAACAAAATCAAGTTGTTGATTCCTTAGCTGCTTCAGAAGCAGTGTTCAAAGTTCCAATTTTCCCTGAAAAAAGATAGAATGTTGAAGTCAAGTACAGGCCAACAGTACCAGACAATATGAAGCACTGTCAAATCTTCAAGTAAGAAAAACAGATAGAAAGCTTCTTCCTAAAAATGGAGAACGAATTTGAGAATTTAAACATTGATGATGAATATTGTAATGATGAGGTGGATGTAGTTGATTTCGTAAAGGAAGGATATTTTGAAAATCAGATTGTTGGCAGAGATATTGTACAGGTGAAAAGAGAAATCATTCCTAAAGGCCTAGTACCATTAGAGAAACTCTTTGATAATAATGACGTTGCCAAAATCCCAAAGATTACAGTAAATGAAGGGGATCTGGAAGATTGCAATATCAGAACTCCATAGGATCCAAAGATCGTTAAGTTGTCCAAAAATCTCAGTCCTGAAGTCAAAGAGAGGTATGTAAAATTAATGAAAGAATTCCCTGATGTCTTTTCTTGGAGCTATGATGAGCTGAAAGTTTATGATAACAATATAATCCAACATGTTATCCCAATCAAAGAAGACCACAAGTCGTTCAAACAAAAATTAAGAAGAATAAACCATATACTGTTACCATTGATAGAAAAAGAAGTAAAGAAACTATTTGAAGAAAAAATCATAGTGTCCCTGAGGTTTTCCAGATGGGTGGCCAACCTGGTGCCAGTTAGAAAAAAGAGTGGAGAAATTAGGTTGTGTGTAGACTTCATGAATCTAAATAAGGTGTCTCTAAAGGACCATTATCCATTGCCTAAAATGGATCACATTTTATAGAAGGTAGTGGGATCTCAAAGGATGTCAATGTTATATGGTTTCTCTGGGTATAATTAGATTATGGTTCACCCTGATGACCAAGAAAAGACAACATTTACCACACCATGGGGAACATTTATGTATGCTAAGATGTTGTTTGGGATTATGAATGCAGGGGAAACATTTAAAAGGGATATGGATATAGATTTTGCTGACAAAAAGGATAAATTCATTGTTATCTACCTTGTTGAAATCACTGTGTATTCTGCCTTAGATGAAGAACATCTCAAACATCTCAGAAGGGCGTTTCAAAAATGAAGAAAGTTCAGGATCTCCTTGAATCCTAAAAAGTCAAATTTCTCCATGGAAGAAGGAAGTTGTTGGTTCACATCATTTCAAAAGAAGGGATAAAGGTAGATCCCAACAGAGTTGAGGGGATCTTGAAAATCAGCATACCCAGAAGCAAAAAGGAGGTATAATATTTCCTGGGCAAAGTGAACTTCCTAAGGATATTAATTCTTAATTTGGTTGAAATCATAAAACATATTACCAATATGCTAAAGAAGGGAAATCAAATCAAGTGTATCTATGAGGCTAGAAAGTCTTTTGAAGACATCAAAGTAGCATTGACAAAGGCTCATGTACTGGCTAGTCCCAATTTTGAGAAAGACTTCATAATATTCTCTTTTTCTTCAGAACACACAATTACAGGTGTGCTACTCCAGAAAGATGACCAGAGTTTTGAGAATCCCATAGCATACTATAGTAAGAAATTAAGAGATGCCCGTTTTAAATATGACATAATGGAGAAGCAAGCATATGCTTTAGTCAAGGCATTGAAAGAATTCAAGTTTTACATCCTACATTCGCATACCACTGCTTATGTTCCCAGTAGCTCAGTGAAAGACATCTTGACATAGCCTAATCCTGAAGTAAAGATGAGAAAATGGATTTTGGTGCTATTAGAATATGATCATGAAATCAAGCCCATGAAGTTGATCAAAGGACAAGGGCTGAAAAGGTTGATGGCACAGATGAATTGTGAAATTTTAGGGATAAATTTCATAGCAAACCTGTCAGAAGTTACATAAGAAGAAAAGGAGACTCCATCAATATCCCAGAAATTTCTTGACTTTGCATGGTATGCTGACATCATCTTTGTGCTGAAGAATTTGTAGGATCCTCCTGAATTTAGTAAGACAAAGGCCAGATTCTTGAAATTGAAAGCAACAAAATTTTGTATAGTAAATGAATTACTATATTGGAAAGATCCAGGGGGGATTTTATTGAGTTGTTTAATAGAGGAAGAAGCAGAGAAAACCATCAGAGAATTCCATAAAGGTGACTGTGGAGGTCATCATTATTGGAAGACAACTGTGCATAAAATTCTAAGGGATGGATTTTATTGGCCTAGGATATTTTACGATGTTTATAAAGAAGTCTCAAAGTGCCATGAATGTCAATTTTTTTACGGGAAAGGAAAATTGCAGGCTCTACCTTCAAAACCCATTTCAGTTGAAGCTCCTTTCACACAGTGGGGCCTTCATTTCATAGGGGAGATCCATCCACAATACTCTGGCCAATACAAATGGATACTGACAGTGACTGATTATTTCACTAAGTGGATTGAGGCAGTCCCCATCAAACAGGCTACAAATGATGTAATCATTCGATTCCTAGAAGATAATATTTTGTCCAGATTTGGATGCCTGATCAAAATTATAACAGAAAATGCATCAACTTTCAAGTATAAGAAATTGGAGAAATTATGTAGTGATTACAACATCACCCTCGTTCATTCCATGTGATACTACCGTAAAGGGAATGGGTTGGACGAGTCTTCGAATAAAATCTTGGTCAAAATCATCAAAAAACTATTGCAAGAGAATAAAAAGGCATGGCACAAAAAGCTCATCCACAACCTATGGGTTGACAGAATATCCCTAAAGAGATCCATTTCCACATCCCCTTTCCAAACCGTCAATGGAATTGAAGTACGTTTTCCTACTTGATTAGGATTGCTAGTAATGAAGTTGTTACAAGAGAAAGAGGAGAAAACAAACATTGGTAGGAGAACAGATGATGAGCTCATCATCATACAACAAACCAAAGAAAAGGCCTTTCATAACACCCAGCTACGACAATACAAGATCAAAGAGGCTTTCGACAGACATACCATGGTGGATGACTTCGAACTAGGAGACTGGGTACTAAAATGGGATAGCAGAAATGAAGATAAGGGAAAACATGGGAAATTTGACAACCTATTGTTGGGTCTGTTCAAAATCGCAGCTTACCATGGGAGAAACACCTATTTTTTATAGGAAAGTAATGGAGAACTCACTGGAGAAGGGCCCTTGAATGACAGGTTCCTCAAGTATTACATTTATATAGGGGCTTTCGCAGTGCAAGATATTAGATATTATTTGCGACTAATACTCATGAAAATGGGTCATATATTAATGACTTACACTATGCAGTTAATCCCAAAAATAATATCTAAGTATTACATTGTTTGAAAAATCATCACCTCGCCATTCATTGTATATAGTCATTTTGCGTATTTCTTTACACAAGAAAAGTTGGAATAAAAGAAGCATAGTTGAAGCCCGAGGTGAAGGCCCTGAGCTATGCTGGGAAGATTTGAATTTTTTTTCTCGAATAAATATCAACGGATTCAGATCACACTAATAGACCACAGCCCAATGGGTAGGCACTTGGTCTTCATTTCTTTGCTACCTCGCAGGGAGGATAGCATCCCCAGTTGGAGCCTATGTTATCATCATAACAATTTTCAGATCAGGATCTGAGTTTCAGATTTAGAGAAAAGACACATCGTTGTGGAAGTGTGATAGTTTGGAGATAAGGTCTTATATGGCGGCATGTGGACAAATATAGTGGAGGCGTGAAAGGTAGGATTCAGCGGACCGCTGATCTGAAGCAGCCTAGATCAACGACTGAGATACATATTGGGGAATGAAGAAGCGTGGAATATAATTACTCAAAGGTGGGCCGGGGAAAACTACCATGATTTCATTAAAAAGAAGTCTTCCTAAAACCACTTTCTCCAATCCCTGATATCGAAAGTTGCTCGAGCACAGTGGACTGTATATCTTAGAACGATCTAGATCAACGATTGAAACTCATATCAACTATTGAAATAACACAAGGATTAATCATTCGAAGGAGGGACAAAAAAACCTGCCATGGTTTTGTTCGAGGACGTGTGTCGTCTCTAGAGGTACATCGGGGCGAAAAGTGGTCTGCCTAAAACTATTTTCTCAAATCCCCAATGTTGATAGGCACATATAAAAGGAGGATCACCGACATTATTTTATGATACTTTGAAACATTCAAACGTTCAAAATTTGGCGCAAACTATCCGTTCGAAACTAAAGCTCAAAGTTGGATTAGATTCGTGTTTTCTTCACCACTTAATAGGTATTTTTCACAATGGCCACTAATCCTTTCATTTTATCTGTGAATGAACAAGACATCGCCTCTATAGAAGAATCCCTAATTGACAGGGACTCCAATGTTTTCGACACAGAGATAACAGTCTCGCCCGTTTCTGTGTCCAGATCGAATTTATTAGACAATGTTGGGAAGCAGATCCTTTTCCTTGGAACAAATCAAGCCTCCATTACCCCTTATGTCGTAGAAGTAGTATTTCCTTTCCCAAAGTTCATAAGATGGTGTGTTGAGCAATATTCACAGGAATAAAGAGTTATTTTGAATAAATTAGGGTCAGAGGTTTTATGTGAAATAGACATCCTGTCACCTTGACATACCCTCAGTGTATAATAGTCCCCCTCTGTAGCGTCAGATCCCTTCGATGAAGAGAAGATGATCACAGTTTATAGAGAATGCCCTTTAGAAGTAAAAACCATGTTTCTACAAACCATTGTCAAACCTGAACATCGTTTGGAAAGTCTGTCATTACCTATCAATGTGAGCATTATGATCATTGAGGTCCAGTGGGCTTATTACCTGCTTAGCCAAATTTTAGGGTTAGATAACGACAATTTCATAGTAGAAGTCATGTTATGTTTCCTGTTAACCTTTTTTGTGTCAGAGTCTCGTCAGTCTGTCTAGATTAGTTTTGACAGATCCATCATTGATAATATGCATCGAAAGCTAGTCAATTTTAGTTCATTGAGACACTTTAGATACCACACACACCTGTTGAGGATGTTCCTGGAATCGAGCAAGACCGAATTCTGTGAAACTGCTTTCATCTCAACTGGATACAAAAGGATCACCATGCTTATTTTCATCAATAAGATCATGTCTAGGGTGTACAGTCTTATCTTCGGCTCAGAATTGCCAAGGGTTCTGGAAGAAATGAAAAGTTTTTAACAACCAAATCCAGAGAGCAGAGTAAGAGATTGGATGTTGTTCATACAATCTACTATGATATGGGTGTATGGTTATCAAGAAGGACCTTATCGTTTACAAATATTTTTGACTCCCATAATTTTTTCCTTAAAGTTCATTAGACAAAGGATCATTTCAGAAACATAACACTTTCTGAAAGCACACAAGGCATATAACTTAAAACTTCATTTCATGGTAGGACCCTTTGTGGTAAAAAACAAATCTCGTTTACCTCAAATCCAAGCCAAATTAAATGAATTTGGGTTTACACAATTACAAGGAAGGAAATATGACCCATATTAGATCATATCAAAGAGAAGGATGATCAGAAAATTGGGCCCCTACGAGCACGAGCATGTTGAAGAATTTGATAAATTGGCTAATCTGGAAACATGTACAGATATGGAGGTCAATTTGCAACATGATCGGATAAAACTAACAGAGTCTGCCCCTTAGCAGATCCAGACTCAAAAATCCTCTCCAAGATTGATTGTTAAAGCCCCAAAGTTGAGTGTTTATAATAAGAGGAACAGTTCAGAAGCCCTGGGTGCCAGTAGTCAGCAAGATATTGCCAATAAGATGAAAATTACACCACCCTCTCAAGTGGTTGACCTACAAGAAGAATAACCTAAAGAGAAAACGAGCATGGAGATGGTGGAAGGTGCAACCAAGAACGAAGAAGTTGGTACAAGAAGCCTGCCAAAAAGTGAAAGAAGCACAAGGGTTTTCAGTAGCAAGAGACACATATTTAGCAAGACACCGAGGGTAGTATATCAATCCAAAGAAGACTTGATGAACCAGTATGTTGTAAAAGGAAGTATGGCCGACAATGAGATAAGAGACCTATTGCCCAAATAAGAGAAGATCTCCCAGTTGAAGCTGAATTGAATATATATGAAAAATATTTTCAAGTCTCTATGAAAATATTCTAATGGTGGTGATATGAGCTTTGTCTTCCTTCATCGTATGTATTTCCTATGATATGTTATTCCATTTACACTTTCTTCTATTTAAATTGGATAGTTAAAGGCTTAGAATGAGCTTTGTCTTCCTTCATCTTGTGATTCTCTCGGCTTAAGCAATTTAAATTGTGTTTATTTCTTCTTAACAAATTCAAAATTCATTTCAGTAATTCTCTGATGTAGTTATTTTTTTTCTTTATCTTCCTACACTCTATTTAAATTCAAGAATAACTCAAAATCATTGCTTAGTTTATCCTTTATCCTCTGGAGAGTTCTACCTGCCGGTCATTGTTTTCATTCATTTTTAGAATTTTGACTCCATATCCTTGAGTGTTCCTCCCCTTCCTTTCCAACAACTTTATTAAAAATCCCCAAACAAACCAAAATCTATCCACCGATTTCAAAAGAAATATCAAGTGACACGAGAGATCCCTCTCTGAGTTGAGAAGGCTAGTGGTTCAGCTCTAAAGTTGGTTGAAACAGTTACCTCTGTCATTTGTCTATCAACTAGACAAAATTTACAGAGTGCTAACATGGTCAACATAGTCGAAGATTGAGTGAGGGCTGGAGAGACAATGGATTTCCAACATGTTAGGGAAATCACGCATGTAGCAGCACCTTCATCAATAACATTACGTTTGATGGTATACTTCAAGTAATCCACATGGATTTGAAAGGCCACATGGTAAGGCAAGCGAGGCTTAACATCTGTAAAATCAAACTTGATAATCTTAGAGCCACACAGGTCTAAAGACGCATGTTTCGTTCGACCCTTATCTGACTCAGGGTACCTACAGAATAACCCCTGCAAGTAACCTATGTGGATACCTATGTCAAGCAACTAAAGCCACCATGATATAACCAATGTGCAAGAGAACAACAGTAAGTCAGGTCCACCGTATTGACAGGGTAACAAAGCCCAAAATATTGAAAGCACCACCTCTCTTAGAGGTAAAGGTACTAGAAAGACCCCCATATATGAATAGATCCCCAAAAACATCTCTTATGCTAAGAAGGTATTATAGGGCTATCTATGCAACCAACTTCACGCAACCTCGTGCTTAACTCTCATGTGAGCGGAGAATCCTAACTTCACTAATTATACAATGGATTTCACCACTCCTTGGTCAGACACATATGTTGAGTTTAATAGCCTTGGAGAAGTTTACTCACAAAATCCTATTCCAAGGAACTAAATCCTATGCTTGTTTGTGTACTCTGAAAAACAAAATCGTTTCTAAACAATTTTAATTCAACATTACTTTTAATGGCTTTGTTTACTCAAAAGATGTGGTCATGAAACTGATGATGTTATGACTCATCATAAAAAAGAAATGAATATAAACAAAATGCTAAGTCCTAAATTAAAATCCTCTAAAAGATGGTAATATTTCAAAATGTGACTTTCAAATCAACTTTGCAATTTCAATAAGATGCAATCTTTCCATGTATATCAAGATCAATATTAAACAACCCAAAGATTAAATGAAAAAATGAAAAATGCATATTTTTGTATTTTCAATACAAAGAAATGAAAATGCTAGGACCGAATATAAGCTTGATATATAGACCTTACTGCAAGAAAAGAGAGACAATTCAAATAGGATACCAAGAAGCAAACACTCAGACCAAGATGCAAGGACAACCAACGAAAAATATGACGAGAAAGAAAAACAGCCTGAAAATTTAATGATAAAAGGTTTCCTATCACTCTGCAAGCACTTAACAGTTCATTCATAGACCCAAGAAGACTTAGCAACCATCAAAACTCACCTAACAAACACCAAACTCAACAAACAAGCTTAAAAATTTGATGTATGTGACTGTTTAAGGAAAACTTGTGTATGTACGTGCCCTATAGAAGGATAGATCGTGTATGTACACGTCTGTCAAGGAAAACCCATGCATATGTATTAAAACACTGCATGTGCAAGGGTTAAGACAAGAAACTTAGATACAAAGAAACAATAGGCTATCAAGCAATCAGGTAACAAGGAAACTCGGGATAATAGAGAGCAATCAAAGTAGAAAAACACTCCAAATCCCCAAAATAGAAGACTCGTTCCCCAGTATGGTCACCAATTCTATTATGAGGAAAATCACTCTATGGTATGGGGTAAGCAACAACAAACCGAATGACTGCAGAAATCAACTCTAATCCCAAGTATGTTATATAAATGAAAATTCTAACAAGACAAGATAAATATCCTATCTCGTTCGAACGTTCGATGAAGACCACCATTGAGCACTCAACTCAAAGCTTTATACCTGCAACTTGTCCTCAACAACCAAGATATGAAAGCATATGGTGATAATATATAAAGTTAGCACATACAATAGCATAATCCATTAACATTCAAAACAAATACTCCCATGGAATAATAATTCAAATATTTGCAAGACATTAATTGGATGAGAAAATAGTATTTCTATTAGAATATGATCAACGGAAGTGTATGAGTGACAAAATTTCGTGTCAACACGTCTCGGAACCTAGAAACTAAGTCCCTTCCAGTTGGGCCTCCACCACTTCAATCCTCCACCAAAGGCAAGATCATATAAGAGAGTCAATGAGCTTCACCATCAAAGAGGGAATAGCTTGGGGGATGAACAATGTTTTCAGACTTTAAAGGACAAAGAGATGGAGACTCAATATGAAGTGAAAAATTTCTCCAGAGTAACTTTGCTCTCAAAAGTTGAGTTCTCCCTCTTCCATGGTTTAGATATGG
>JZKD02S1227680.1:120097-180901 GCA_000966675.3 Picea glauca | reverse complement strand
AATGCGAAAATTCAGACCGACGGGTTTACAATATCCACATGTTGAACCCTACTCACGTCGCATTTTTAAACAGTGGGTTTTAAAACCACGTTTGGAAAATGCTAAAGGTAGCCTAGGGACTAGCCTATGGTCACAACCAGTGGTCATAGTCAAGGTTATAAACTAAGGTAGGTTTAACCATGTGTTATATATAAGCGCTCTTTGGCTTTAGACTTTGGTTCAAGCCCTTAGTATTTTGAACGTCGAGGCTAGAGATAGAACGAAACAAAGTAATGGAATAGAGGACCTTATTTAAGATCCTTACATTGGTTTTACGGAACGAAAATGAGGTTTATTAAGCCTGAATATTTGTAAAGATTTTAGTCCTCCAGAGGAACAAAATCTAAATTGAACTAGAAACGAGCTCAAGGAGGACGAGATCGATTAGTCGATCCACAAGTGAGTTGGAACATGGGGTTAAGTTTTAGACAAATATATAGATGGGATCTTGGGACAACTTCATTGCAGGCTTATTGAGTAGATTGATTCACTTGATAGTAGGCTATCAAAACCTCAATTAAATGGAAAAAAAAAGACCATATAAATAGAAAGAAAGAGAAGCTTTTGCACTTATTTAATATAGATCTTAAGAAATTTTAGAGATAAATTCTAACTCGTAAAACTAAATAAAATAATAAGATTCTCTTGAAGGACTAGAATTTCAACTTTAAAAATCTGTAGGAATCCCTTAACGTCATGGGAAACATGCCAAAAAACTCTACAAAAGATGAAAGATTTTCTATACAAGACATTAAGTTTTGGGTTAAGTGACTCTCAAAAGGAAAATATAAGGACATCAAAAGATATCAAGTTGAAATATTAAAATTTGGAGGACCTATCCTCATCCCTCACATACATAAGCTCTTTAATTTAGCTATCTAGCAAGACTTCCCAAAACCTTGCACTCAAAGTCTCATTGTACCTATTTTTAAAAGCGAGTATAAAATAAATCCCTCTAATTATAGGACCATTATGATTATCCCCATTTTAGCTAATCTATATGGAAGCATTTTGGAAAAGAAGATTGTTAGATCGCTAGAAGTCCATGGAAAAATAACTAGAGGCCAAGCTAGGTTTAGAGGTTGCCATTCCACTATCGATATCCTTGTTACATTTAGGATCATTGTATAGGAGTTTTGTAATGATAAAACATGTCTCCTTTGTTGTTTCATTGATTTTAGTAAATATTTTGACATCGTGCCTAGGACTAACCTCTAGAATAGGCTAGAAGAGCTTAAAGCCCCTTTCATGTTAAGAGTTGTTGTGGTAAGACTATATGATAAAGTTATTTCCAAGTTTAGGAACACTAAGGGTTGGTTGGAAGAAATTAACTGTAATATTAGAGTCAAGCAAGGTTTTCCCCTATGCCCTACCCTTTTCGACAACTATATTGGTAAGTTAGAAGATAGTTAGGAGGATGCAGATTGTGTTGGCTCGTCTCTTGCTAGTATAGTCATCATCCTCCTTCTCTGTGATGATGATATTTTTCTTATTTCGAAGAGTCGCTATGACCTAGGTAAGCAACTAATAACCCTCAAGGACTGGTACTATAGCATGGACATGACTACGAACACTAAAAAAAAATGTTATGATAATTAAATCTTAAAGGATCACCTACGATACTTTTTTTATGACAAAAATACCTTGGAGGAAGTTCCTTGATACAAGTATCTTGGAATCAATATCCACCACAAGATCAATTTGAACTATGACGTTGAAAAAAGGATAAATGGAGGGTGGGAAGATTATTATTGGCTCGAAGAGAATTGTAAATTAGTAGAACTTTGTCTTTGGGATAAAAAAAAACTCTTGTTTCGCACTCTCGTCACTCCAATTATCTTATAGGGATGTGAAGTTTGGGGTTGCAGTATATCTATAGAATCATGGAGAAAGATAGAACGAATGTGAAAGAAATTTGTAACTTGTTATCTCAAAATTAATAGAAATACACCTTATCATATCCTCTTCATAGAAGAAATCATTTCCGCCATTCAGAGAATTTTTATGATTAGATATGTAACGTACCAGAACAAGATAAACAACATTGATTAGAAGAGGCTCCCCAATTTTTCTTCAAATTCTAGCCAAAATAACCATCGACTCAAGAAGGGATGGTGTAAAGATGTCAAATCTAGGCTAAATCATTTTGGAATACAAGAAGAAGCCACCATGCTAAATATCAGTAATATTACAAATACTATCACTTCTAAATTTAAGGAGAATATGTGGTGGGATAAATAATTAGTGGTTAAAAGAAAATTAATATACTAGAAGAAGGTGGTCAACCCTAATTTAGAATATCAAAATGACCTCTTCTTATTGAGAATTGCAAATAATAAAATCAACATAGCTAAAATAATAACAAACTATCACTAGCTACACAATGAAACTGGGTGTTGGACACTAAGCTGGTAGAAGATGAAAAACACTTCCTCTTGTATTTCCCTACCTATACCCACATTAGTTCCCAATTTAAAAATATATTCCACATTACCAACCTTCGTAACCTTCTAATTCATCAAAACTATGGTGATCTTGGAACACTTATCTCAATGGTTTTTGAGCATAAAAATACAATTTTAAAGAAATTGAAGTAATCTCTTACCTTCTTAAGATCTAATAGACCAATTGGTCCCACTGAGCTTTAATCATCACACACACACAACACTGAAATATTTTATTTATGATCTACATTGACTTTTTTTTAAACTTCCATACATCAACTCATATTAAATGAGTTTGATAAATGATTGAAATAAATAATTTTGAATATTAGCAAAATTAAAATAAAAATGTATGTGTGACTTGAACAACTAACAATTTTTATGTTGTAATAAAATTGGATGTTTTATATATATATATGTTTACACATTTTTAAACATTATATAGTTTTCATTTTATACAACAATTTTAATGTTTACACATTATATAGTTTTCATTTTATTTTAATAAAAAATAAAAATATATATTCAAAACATTATTTAAAAATAATATGAAATATAACAAATTAATTAAAATATCACAATAATATAGTATATTGGCTTAATTTAAAACACAATTTTCATAATAAAATATATTTTAATAATAATGTTATAAATAACATATATTTATTAAAAAAAAATTATATATTTTGTAGAATATGTGTCATATATCAATAATAATATTGGGTTTAGTTTGAGAGGGATGATTATTATCTTCTCCACTCTTACAAATAATATGTTTCAACAATAATATCATGAATAACATTCATGTGTATTAAAAATTATTTATATATTTTCAAAAATATGTGTTATATATCATAACAATATTGTTGATTGAATTTAGTTTGGGAGGGCTATTATTATCTTTTCCATCCAAGTTTAATTCTCATAAATTGAAAAAAAAAATATATTAATCAAAATCTAATAGATATATAGTGTTGTTAATCTTAATCATTTCTTTTTCCCTGGTACACGATCTCTGATTTTATATTACATCTAAAATCATTTTTATGAACCTGTGAGAGAGCATCACAGAAATCGTCATCTCGAGCTTATATATGTCTTTAAGGTAATGCGTTTGTTGTTATTTGTAATGTCGAGCATGTTCCATATTTAGAAAATGTTTTAATCATAACATTTTATCTATTCTTTGTGAAAAACACTATGGTGGTGTGTTAGATGATGATGGATCATTCATCTTATCAATTTTTTTGCTCTAAGTATAAGGAGAGATATAAGATTCTCTACGACATCCTCATCCAACTTATCCCACCACGCAATTGGTAGCAATGAAATTCCGATGGTATGAGACCTATTAACCATAATCCGAATGATGTAGGTCTCCCATTGAAATCCAAAATTATACATAATAAGTGCATAATTCTAAGTAATAAAATATAACCATACATAATATGCAAAATACATTTTTTTTATATAACATAAAATCACATTAATTTGTGGATTTATAAAGGTAGATAAGAAAAACTTATCTTATAATAAAAGATGGTTTGAGAAATTAATTATATAGGATTAATTTTCCACCCAATGGAAAATATCTACAAGAAATACCATCCCAAAGCCAAAGGAAAGGAACCAAGTTACACGATTCTATTACATTCAACATATTCAACATAACCTATTTACTTTCATGTTTGTTCAATGTTCTCATTACAAACTACTATAGTGACCTTATCGAACCATCAACTAACCATCACACTTTCTTCTACTTCTTCACGCAACACAAGCAAGATCTTTCCTTTCTCTTCTAAATAGTCATTGAGGTATATGCTTCCCTTCTATTGCTCTTTGGTGTAGGAAGAAAGATTTCAATTTGCTAAATGCCTTATGAGAATAGAATACATAATAACCCTTGGACCTCAAGCTTCAATGAGAAACAAATACATGATTGATGAAGGAATCCTAATTGGCTTTGTTTATGCTCTCCTACAACCATCTATATCTCATTCAATGTCTATAATTTCCTCTTCACAATGATAATTTGTTTGATTTCAAAATTGGTTCATGCTTAGCAATGAAGAGTACAACATCAACAATGTAGAGCATGAACATGAGAATGGTAGCATGTGCCAAAGGAATAGAAATAACATAGTTGATTGAAATAAGGGATGACATTCATTCTTATAGAAGAATGAACTACTCTAATATTTGTCCATGATGAGTGTACTCAACCAACAATTTCATAACTTTGTGAGATGACCTCCCCATCAACGTCTTACATTCATTCAGTGCTTGGTTTTATATCTTAATGGGGTGTATGGATTCATTTAAGGCACATGGTGGAAAAGAGATAAGTCTATTATTGACACTTGACATAGAGGACTTATTTTCTGATATTCGCCTATTCCTCTTCCCATGTGATGAAATAATAGCCCCTCTCATACTCGTAATGGCCATCTCAAACCAATATTATATATTATACTCCAACATCAATATTCAAGTAGTTGGATTTCACCATGGAAAACCTACCATATAGTCTATCTAGGTATATTTACATCATCTATTTGACTATACATTCATTAGTCAAGCCTTGGTGAACTCCACATTATAAATCCATACTAGCATGTTTACAAAAGTTACATATGAGGTCATTTGTTGAAGTTCACAAGGCTTGCCTTCAATCATTATAACCATGCATTTACTGTTTATACATAATCTCATGGTCAAAACTAGGGTATTACATGTTTAATTATTTATTTTATTTCTCTCCTAATCTAATTAACATAAATCCATAATATCCGATCTAATAAACATTGAGAAAGATAATAAGAAATAAATTCATAATCAATTTATCTTTATTTATTTTATTATATTTTTTTTATAATTATTATGCTCATTTTTAAATAATTTATTATTTTCTTTGATTACTTTTTAATTTTTATTACTTTTTAATTTTTTCAATTTAGTTTATTCACACTATATTGTAAATACACCTCAATATTGTACCATCAATCACTATTTTTTGATGTAGAACATATAAACAAGGTAAAATTTTGGAGCTGTTTTTTAGAGATGTGTTATATAAATATTTTGTATCAATTTAAAAATATGTAAATCTCAATTTAAATCTCATTAAAAAATTTGTTGATGTGTTTTAGAAGTTTTTTTTATCTATCTAAAAATATCTAAATCTCTTTGCAGGTTAGGATATAGAGATATACATAATGAAGTACCAAAAGTGGATATGCAATATCATTTTCCTTACAAATAAAGCATAAATGTGTTTATAACAAATTAATTTATATGAGATGGAATTTTTAATTAAAGCTTAATGAGCAATATCTTGAAAAATTAAAATGTTTTTTTTTTTTTATTTAAAATTGAGAGTACTTTTTTGTTTGAAATAACTTCCTATTATCCCATAAAACTTATAATTTTAGATTATTATTACAAATTTAGATTATCAATACAACTTAATATTAACATTATTTAATTATGTTATTTTTTATTATATATAACTAAAATCATATAAAATTGATACTGAAACCTAACTACTTTTGTATGTATGTGTATCTACTAACTCCAACATAATAACTAACATCTTACTTTTGAAACTTGAATGTAAGTTAACATTTAAGTTATGACTATATTAACTACTAGTTTTCACTATGTCAATCTTGAAGTATATATTAACTACAAAGTTACACTATCCCCTATCCCACTTTGGAAGTTATATTAATTACCCACATTCCCTATTCGAACAAACCCTGATTTACTAAAACTTGAAAATATTCAACACCGTTATAGGAATTTGATTTTAATTTAATGTGAGATAAATGTATTTTGACTCTTATCTCATTGTTATTTTCATTATAAAATCGAAATTAATATATGATATCAAAGTCCTTTATTCATATTATTTTTAATATTCGAGATCATCTATATACTCTATTATATATATATATATATATATATATATATATATATATATATATATGTGTGGGGTAAAATACAATTTCGATTTAATTAATATATTTCTAAAAGTAGTTATCTTGATCTTTAAAAGGGATATAGTATTGTTAGAGGAAATAAATTATTCATAATAATAATAATTTATTTTTAAGGTTATGGTCAAGCTAACACACTGAATTTCCCTGGATGGGGTGTCAGCTCGTTCAGCGTGGCAGATGATGAGGGAGGGTAGGGGGCGTCGTGGCATGGATCCACGTGATGGGCTTGTGCCACAGCCCATCACCCCACTCGAAGTTTAAATGGCAGTTATGGTGATGCGAGGGTGCATTAACGACAACGTCCTCTCCCCCTCGCTGCAAAATCGAATGAATTGGTGCATTATAGATTCAACTCATTTCGTTTTGAAGTTTGCAGAGCTCGCCCCTCCGCCATTGAAGCTCATCACTGTTCTTCTCCCCTGGTACCAAGAGACCTTCGACCCTTCCGCCAGCTACACCGAGATTTTAATGACGAGGCCGAGGCCAAGAGGCAAACCCAGGCGGGGCTCCCCTTGGAAGCCTCGACGACCTTCGATCTCTCCTCCGGATTCCACCTCGGATGACTCCCCCCCTTGCCATCAGTCCAATCCCACTCTTGTCTCTTTGCGACCTCAACAGTTCAGCTCTATGGCAGTCATTCCCCGCACACTCGTTTCACTCCTCCGGATTCTTCATGACTCTCCGGCAGCCCCTCATAACCCTGTGACCCTCCATGAACCTCAACGCAAACTGGATGGTGAACCTTCTCCCCAGGGGGTGCCCCGTGGGGTAGATCACAACTCCCAGGAGTCCTATGACCGAGAACAATTTAGGAATAGCCTGTCTGTTTTGCAGAATTTGGTTTTCGAGTTAAGGCAGGAGGTGGTGGATTTGCACTTTCGAATCCAAACCACGGAAGCAAAGGTGGTCAATTTCCTTCAAATTATCATTTCTTTGCATGCGACCCTACTCCCGGATCCTGTCAACGACAACGCAGAGGAAGGTCAGCACCGGGGCCAGGAGACCTTTATGCTGCGCAGACCAGTTACCTACGAGGTGTCTAAGTTTTAAGTTTTAGTTGTCCAATGTTTTATGGGTTTTACTTATGACTTAATGAACTATTGCATGATTGAGCTGGCTGGACTGGTTTCCCCATGGACAGCTTGCACCATTTTGTATTTTTCTATCTTGCTTCAGTCTCTGAAAGCTCTTAATATACATATACTCTTATTTACTAGTATACATACCCTACCCTACCCCGCTCTAGATTTGAACCTGTGATCTCTTAAGAGGAAACACATGTTCTTAACCATTAGGTCCACTCATATCATAATATAACATATTATATTTTCAAAACTTTAACATTGGAAAGGTAAAAAATAATGACCTTAAAGGTCTTTTTCGTCGTCTAGCTGTGTGTTAGGGTTTCGCGTCTCTCTGATAAATCGCCGGTTGGACACGGCAGTGAAGATAGGCCAAGCGGTGTGCACTGCCCAGTACGAGGTTCTTCATCTGCGGCCAGCTCAACAGTTCCTTTGAATTTTCTACAAAGATATGGTCATCCAGACTTCCATACGACATCTAATCCTATATCAGAAACCGCGGGTGCCCTTCCTTCTCATCGCTTGCAACGCGGCAGGAAAATATGCAGAAGCAGCTGTTAAAGACTAAATGCTTCATTGTGACTGTTGCTATCGTACCAGTTGGTGCTGTAGATGTCCGGTGAGAGGAAATTGTGGTTGGCCACTTTCCGGTTATCTTCGTTTTGGCATTGAATTTAAAAATAATTTAGCCCAACTTTCTTCCCTTTCAATGGCGATAACGAAGAGGATGACGTTTTGGGCATGAACGGCGGAGAGGAAGAAGGTGACACGTTAGGTAGATTGATGGTAACTTGCTTATCATTTTTTAGTCTGTGCATGAGGGGAGACAATGATTGCACATCTTCTGAAGCACAGGTAAGCGTCAATTTTTATCGGATCATGTGTATAAGAACTATACGCTGAAGTCCACACGACGACATGAAATATATATATATATATACTTTTTCACCCATTTTTCTTTGAGTGATTTGTTATCATTTTGATGAAGACAGCTCTCTATGTAATTTTAACCAGTGAATGTTGATTATGTAGGAAGCAATTTAATGTGTTTTGAGAGAATGATCCTCGGAGACATCAATTTCTTTCGGAACCGTATGCTTCTCTTGAGTTCGTATATATATCGTTATGTTGAGTGTATTCTGTCATTTCTGTAGAGTAAATAAAAATTGTTTTAAGTTTTGTTTTTTATTTTGAATTTGATTAAATGAATTTGTATGAAATTCAATTTTTTATTATTTAAATTGTGTTTCTAAATAAGAATATAAAAATGGATTTAGTGTGTTAAAAAATTATTGAAACTTTTAAATTATATAGAATTAATCACTCAAATATACAAATATGCACATCCAACAATTTCTCACAATAATTACAAAACATAATTCATGTTTATACTCCAACAATAAAAATTACATATATTTATTTATTTATTTTATTTGTTTTTGGACTAAAACAGTAAAAATTATATTATATGAAGGCTGCATAGCGGGTAGAGATATCAGAGCTGAAGCCAAACTAGACTGGGCTTGAGATATACAATGAACTGGAGAAGATTGACAGCCTTTCCAAGCAAAAATTTTATGAGGGTAAACCCTGTAGAACACACCTAGACAAAACTAAAATTGGAAATTCATGCAAAGCTAATTAGGCGGGGACTTATTCTAATCTTCGACCTCTTCCATTTCCTCGCCCTCATATGCTGAGGGGGCCGTTTCATTAAGGTCAGGGATCTACTACAGACGCGGGCTGGAGTTGGCTGATTCTGAGCCTGCTGAAGCAATCCCATAGCGTCCATTAAAGGTAGGTTGAAAGCCTCTTCTAATTGAACCTCATCGTGGAGAGACCAAAATTATTTCTTTTGTTACACTGAAAGCTCGAGCACAGCAAGAACCTGGGATGCCAACTTGCCCACTCTCCCCTGAATAGTGATGACCAGAGAGCATAGGTCATCTAGTTCCTGTTGTAGCTGGAACATCCTCAAATTTGAACCTGAATGTATGTATGCCATATTGGAGGTGTCATCCAAACTTTGTTGCCACTTGACGAAAAGATGTTGGAGCCGATATTGAATGCTTGAGCCTGAATTGGTAATACAGTCATTTGCTTCCAGATTTGGGTTGAAGTGGAGTCCCTCGTACCTGGAAAATTGGTGCTGAATCCCGTCTGTCCTTTCCCATTTGGAGATATGATGCTTGAGAGAAAGTGAACCAAGTCCTGGGGAATATGAAACCAAAGGGGTTTGAGTGCAAGGGGGGTACCGAGGGAGCATGGGAGCTGCCAGTTCTCATGGAAGCTTCGTGCGAACAGAAGAGGGGAAGGACATACACATGAGGGAAGAAAGGAAGGCAGTATGGGCAGGAGTGTAGCGGGAGTGTAGCGCGAGGGGGGGAGTGGAATATGTGGGGAAAATGTCCCATCCCTATTAGGGAGTATCGGCCGGACAAGATGATGAGGGGGATGGGACACGAGAGGGGGGGAAGGTGAGGTGAGCTAGGGATATGAGGGAGGAAAGACAAGGGTGGATGAAACCAAGGGGAAGGAACGATAGGACACAAATCAAAAGGGAGGAGGGTTTCATGTCGAGGAAGGGGGGCGGCAAGAAAAGGGAAGGGGTCCACTAAGACCAAGAACCATGGTCATATTCCCAAGACATGGAAGGGGAGCTAAAGTGTAAGGCTAGAGTTATGACTTCCATTGATGACAAGAGAGTTAGCTTTTCCTTTGACTCCACTATTTGCCAATTGGTCTAGAAGAGAGTTTAGGTCTAGCTTAAAATGCCAGAGGAACACTTGATTGCATTCCTTGTGGATGTTGGAATATTGAGAGGGGGGTGGGTGAATAGTTATGAACACTTTTATCACATTTAAAGGAAATATATAAATTTCAATATTATGAGTAGTATATCATCAATGTATCATCTATCATTCAATATATCTTAAACATATAATCATAAGAATCATCACATCAAATACATAGTACACCAGAATTTAAGGGGAAACCCAAATGTGTGAAAAACACAAAATGATTTCTTATATATCAAAGAATACATTCATTGGAAGCACCAACTCCTAATTCTCTAGCTACAACTGGAAGGAGGCTACGACCCCCTATTTACAAGCTCCAACCTAAAGGAAGCTACGACCCCCTATTTACAGGCTCCAACTTAAAGAAAGCTATGACTCTGTGAATTCTCTAGCTCCAACCAGAAGAAGGCTACAACCCCATGATTCATAGGCTCCAACCTGAAAGAAGCTCCAACTCCCCATGTTTTTCAACACCAACTGGAAGGAGGCTACAACTCTCTTTCTTTGCCCTGTCCTACCTCCTTAAAATATAAGTTTAGACCAAACTGTCACTACCACAATCACTGTCACTGTCACTACCATTTTCACTGTCACTGTCACTATCACTGCCACTGTCACTACCACTGTCACTTTCATTGTCACTATTACTGACACTGCCATTGTCACATCAACCTCTAACATTTCAACCTATTAATATATCCAACCTGTCATTATCACCAACCTGTCACTATCAACCTATCACATTAGCCTATCATTGTCAATCTGTCACTATATCCAACCTATCACATCAACCTGTCCCTGTCACCAATACCCAACATCAACGATTCCAAATCCATGATCACCAAGAACACCTCTCAACTAGATGCTCAAGCATCAACAACATATCCCTCTACCAATCATGTACCAACATTATCAACATGTCACACACCTACTACGACAACCTAGATTTTTCATCTTTTTCTTTTTTTCTTCGAGAGATAGAATCCCCGAATTTCTATGGGGCCTAGCGCAGACTATATCCCTTCCCTTATCCTCCTCCAAGCAACCACAACCTGGCCTTAGCACAAGTGCCTCTCGCAACTCACGAGTTGGAGAGTCAAGGCTCTCGACTCCTTTTTCTCCAAACCTCGATACCCGAGATGCGATATGCGTATGGCTCCCTCCTCACTAGTGCTTGCTACATATAACTGTAGGCTAGGCTAAACACTAGCACTACTTGCAACTCGCGACTTTGCTAGTTGGAGTGTTGAGCCCTCATGCTCCTCCTTTGCGAATCCCCAAGACGCGAGAGGTCAATGTTATGTGGACTCTGTCAAGCGACACGTACATGCCACTTGTCTCCTCCACTGTACTCGGCTTATGAGCTATATCATTGCCGCCCGTCACATGAGATCTCGGCTCTCGACGTTTCGTGACCTTAGCGATCAAGGTGCAACTTCTTCATCCTGCGAAACCTCGAGCCACGATAAGTCAACAATGGGTTGACTCTTTCCTAGGTGACATGTGTCCACCACATGTCACCTACTCCCACCTTACTCTGGGCGCTTGTTGTTAAGCCACCTATCAACCACGCGGTCCTCACCTAACGGATGTGCCACGTGTTTGCACAAGCTCTCGGTGCTCGACACTTCATGACTTCTGTAGTCGAAAGGAAGTTATTTCAACCTTTGAACCCCCGATACACGATACTACACGAAGGTTCTGATCCAATGGTTCTCTTATGTCTTGGATACAACAACCATGATCACGTCGCGATTTCGTGAATCGTGAGTTTGTGCAGTCCTACCCTTGATCACTCCAAGTCGTGAGTCAGTGAAATGCTACCCAACTTCCACGCGTCCTGTGCCTATGGAAAGTTCCGAATACTTCGGGACTTTCAGAATGTTGTTGAATCCACTCTACCACCTATGCAAAGGTTAAGATCGATGGTCAATAAAGCTCCGACAGATCCTTGGATCTATGGTCCTGGATCCCATCGCTACTTGGGAAGGCAAAAAGGGTTGAGGTGTTAATGCCTGTGATCCTCCTCTAGATCCATCGGTCTTGATAGGTCTGGGGTATTTCCGAAAGGATTCCAACCGTTCGTCTACCAAACGATGAGGTATTCTCTTTCAATAATTGGACTCACTATCCTTTCTGAGCTTGAATCACAAAATTCAATCTCTCAGAGCTTCAAACTTCCACGACTCTGAGATCATAGATAGCTATTCTTTCTTGCATAAGATTTCCCAACCCGGATCGCATGAACCTTCAGACGGTTCTTGGGCAATTGTCCCTGATCTTTGTCGAGTCTTTGGGTAAAGGTTCGATACAGTGCCAAGGTTTATTAGGTAATTTCCAGGGAAGAGTATTCTCGAGAAGCCTTCCTAGAATATTATGAGAATCAAGCAAACAAGACTATTCTCGGTGGAGCAAAATCATGCCTCAGACTTAATCATTTGTACAGAAACCAACTATGCCATGTAAGTATACACATGCATCCATTATTTCCAGTCTAAAACATCATGCAATCATTTCACACAGAAATCATTATGGGCATATAAACATGAGCATGTATTCATGATATTCAATTCAAAATACAAGGCATAAAACACTTATCAGTTCCATCATGCGTGATGCAACTGCTGAGACGGGTGCTCGTTTCCACCCAATCGTAGGCTCAGTGACTCCAAATGGATTCACCACTAGCCACCCCCGAGCTAGACCACGATGCTTTGATATTCGGTCTCATACTTCCAGCTCAACGGAAGTCAAGGATGAAGGTTACTCTCCTTCTCCTAATACAAAAAAATAATCTAGGATGAAGGTTACTCTCCTTCTCCTATGTTTAGAACTCCCTGTGTTTCCAGAGTTTCTCCAGTCGTGCGCGCTCTCTCTCTACCCTTTACCACACCTCCTCTCTTGCCTTTTCTCTACAAGATTGCATGTGGCACGAATTTCCCCATCCGTGGTTAGGTATGGGAGATTTTTACGGATGGGCAGTTCACCCCCATCCCCTCATTAACTCTTGAGGAGCCTCCCCACCTACCAATCTAACGAAAAATCCATTCCAAGGTTAGAGAGTTTCTTTGGTCTTTAAGCAAGTAAAAACCAATACGGTACTAGCTCGGTGGAAGTTAACGCAACCATTCCAGGTCTTTTCCACCACCTCTCATTAGCCATCGTGGTCCCTTTTAGCACATCCCCCTTCCAGCAATCATGCAACACATATTCATAACATAATTTACATTCATCGACCTTTTATACAAAGGTTCGTCAAATCAAACATTCACATCTTTGAGTTTGCCATAGTTCTTGGCCAATATAGTTATTTTTATAGACTGGGGGAAACAGGGTGTTACAATTCCCTCCCCCTTAAAGGAACATCATCCTCGATGTTCTATCTATCAATATGATGTGTATGTAGAGAAGTAAACAAAATCGGATATGCTTGTTTCATGGCATCTTCCATTTCCCACGTAGCCTCATTTGGGCAAAAATGTTTCCACTGCACCTTGACCTGTGCAATGGTTCGGTTCCTGAGTGGGGTTTCCTTTCTATCCAGTATGAATTGAGGTTCTGGAAGGAATTCAACCTCCAGTTCCACCTAGATCACATACCAGTCAATTATATGGTTAGAATCATGTACAAACTTCTTCAATAATAAAACATGGAAAACATTATGTGCTTTTACTGTGGGAGGAAGTGCTAGCCTATAGGCTACAGGTCCCACTCTATCTAGAACTTCAAAGGGTCCATAATATTGAGGTGCCAACTTGGCACAAGCTCCCATCCTTAGGGAACTCTTCCTAGGCCCAGCTCTGAGATATACGTGGTCTCCCGTCTTGAATTCTCTTGGAGTTATCTTTCAATTGGCGTAACTTTTCTGTCTGTTCTGAGCGACCTTTAGATTTTGTCTTATTTGAATCACTTGTTGTTCCATTTCTTTAAACATGTCGGGTCCAATAGTAATTATGTTTATGGGATTACTCCAACTGACTGGAGTGTTGCACAACCTACTGTAGAGGACTTCGAAAGGACTCGTCTTCAAGGATTCTTGGTAGCCGTTGTTGTAGGCAAATTCCACCAGTGCCAGGTAATCTTCCCACTTTTTGGGTTGATGCATTACATGCGTCCTTAGCATGTCTTCTAGTATTTGGTTCACTCTTTCCGTCTGTCCATCGGTTTGAGGATGATAGGTTGTGCTAAACAATAAATTGGTCTCCAGACCAACCATCAAGGATTTCCAAAAGTTGGAAGTAAATTTAGTGTCTCTGTCAGACACGATCTCTTTAGGCATACCATGTAGTCTGAATATCTCCTTCGTGAATATGTTGGCGATGTCTATTGTCTTGCAAATAGACTTGACGGGGATAAAATGAGGGGACTTGCTCAATGTATCCACCACTACCATGATGGCATCATTATGTTTTGTCGAGGTTGGTAATCCAGTGATGAAATCCATGGAGATGGTTTCCCATTTCCATTCTGGGATTGGTAGAGGTTGTTATAATCCTCTTGGGTGTCGGTGTTCTACTTTAACCTGTTGGCATTCTATGCATTTGGCTAAGTACTCAACTATGTCTTTATTCAATCCATGCCAATAGAATTGTTTCCTGGTGGATGTGATCATCTTCTGGTATCCTGGATGACCATTATATGGTCTTTTATGTAGTTCACCCATTATGAACCTCTTCAAGTCATCACAATATGGAATATACAATCTATTTTTGTAAGTTAGCAGACCTCCATCTATCATCTGGTAGCCTTTATACTTTATCCCTGTGGGTTCTTGTTCCAGGTATTAGGTCACGGTCTGGAAGAATGTGTTTGTTTCTTGTGCATTCTTAACTCTTTCCTTGACATTTGTCTCGCAGGTGCTCACCGCTGCCAGGTGAATTGTTTTCATACTTCTGCTAAGGGCCTCAGTCACCTTATTTTCCTTTCCTTTGATATGTTTGATTTCAAAATCAAACTCACTAAGAAGGGCCATCCACCTAGCTTGTCTGGCATTGAGCTTTAGTTGGTCAAATAGATATCGCAATCCACACTGGTCTGTCATAAGTAAATTTTCTTCCCAGGAGGTAATGCCTCAACATTTTTAAGGCGTGCACTATGGCGCTCAGTTCTAGATTATGGTTCACATAGTTTACTTCGTGTTCATTCAATTTTTGAGATTCATAGTAGACTACACTTCCTCCTTGCATAAGGACTCCTCTGAGCCCTTCCTTGCAGGCATATGTACACATGAGGAAGTCAGCTTCAAGATCAATGATGTTCAACACAGGTGCATGGGTCAGTAGATATTTTAGGGACTGAAATCTTTCTTCACATTCTTGTGTCCACATGAATTTAGCTCCCTTCTTCTAGAGGGCAGTGATTGGAAAATAAATATTGGAGAATCCTTTTATAAATATCCTATAGTATCCTGCTAAGCCCATAAAGGATCTGATATCTGAAACGTCCTTTGGGGTAGGCCATTCCATGATAGACTTGATCTTGTTAGGTTCTACTACTACTCCTTCTTCAGATATGATAGGGCCCAATTAATATATTTGCTTCTAGAAAAAGTCGCACTTGTTAAATTTGGCATAGAGCTGATGTTCTCTTAGCACTTGAAGAAAAAGTATAAGATGTTCCTCATGTTCCTCTCTATTATTGGAGTAAATTAATATATCGTCGATAAAAACCAGTACAAATTTGTTTAGAAATTTGTTGAGAACATTGTTCATCAAGCACATAAAAGTGGTAGGGGCATTGGTTAATCCAAATGGTACTACCACAAACTCATAGTGACCATATCTCGTCCTGAAGGCAGTTTTGTGGATGTCTTCACCCTTGATTTAGACTTGATGGTATCTAGATCTCAAGTCAATCTTTGAGAAGATGGAAGCACCTCCCAATTGATCGAATAGGTCATCCATCCTGGGTAAGGGGTACTTGTTCTTTATGGTTACCTTATTGATTTGTCTATAATCTATGCACAGTCGGAGGGTACCATCTTTCTTCTTTACAAACAGAACTGGTTCTCCCCATGGGGAAACGCTGGGCTGAATATAGCCTTCGTTCATCATTTCTTTTAGTTGTAATTTAATCTCAACTAACTCAGGTGTGCTCATCCTATAGGGTGTCCTAGAAATTGGCATCGCTCCTGGTGCAAGTTCTATCGAGAAGTCAATGTCCCTTCTCGGAGGTAGACCAGGTACCTCTTCTGGAAATACATCTCTATATTCTCTTAGTGTGGGGTAGTCTTCGAGGCTTGGTTTTTCATCTTCAACTGATTCCAACACCTGTATCGCATATAGTGGACATCCCTTTCTGCAATACTTTCTCATTTGAAGGGTTGATATTTGTTTCATCGAGATAGGTTTTTAGATCTCTTGAAGGGTTATCCTTCTTCCTTCTTCACTTACGCATTCTAAGGTTTTATGGTAACAGGCCACTCTGGATTTATATGTGGTCATCCGGTCCATACCAATCAACAGGTCATACGATCCTAGGGGTAGTATGTTAAGGGTTGCTTGGGTGGGGAATTCACCCATAGTGAATTGGCAAGATGGTATGACCTCCGCTACCTTTACTTTGATGCCAGTGGCTAACTATACCAACCATGGCTTGGTGTGTTAATGTGGCTATAATTTACACTTATCAACAGCCTTAGGATATATATAACTCAAATTTGAACCAGGGTCAATTAGAATAGACACTAGATGGTTGGTGATCATACCTTCGATCTCCACCACTGAAGCTTGGTGGTCAGCTTGTTTATTATCCAAGGCTGCATAGATTTGCGGCACACTCCTGGCCACGTCATTGATGGTGGTAGCTACTTGAATGTTGTAAATTCTCTGATTGTTCTGTTGTAGGTGCGGGCAGTCCCTCAGTAGATGTTCTTCTCCACAACCCAAACATTTCAAGGGTTCTCTCTTTGGGTTATCAGTCTTTCCTGGGGTAGACCCAGAAGGTTTATTTCTGCTTTGGGATGGGAAATTATGCTGATGTAGACTTCGGGTTGGGAAGCTCATCCTTGAGTCCTTTTTATAGTTTTTAAATCTTGGGGATTTAAACCCCTTCTTTTGGAATCCTGAACTATTCTTCTGCTTCCAGCCTTCATGAGGTTTTGTCTGATGCCCAAGCCATTCATAAAAATATCCTGCCTTTCATATAGTGTCTTCTAGGGTCTTTGGCTCGTCAAACTCAATCCTGTTCTGATAGTCCTTAGGTAGTCCACTGATGAATTGTTGCACCTTTTCCTTTTCTTCTTTTATATAGGGTACGTACCTTAGCAACTCGAGGAATCTGCTGACATATTCCTGTATGGTGCGTTGCCCCAGCTTGAGTTCATAGAATTCTTTAGTCTTTTCGTCGAAATACTTTTCTGACAGATACTTCTTTCTGAAGTATTTCTCATATCGTTCCCAAGATAGATCCTCTTCGTGAATCCCTTTTACATTCTTAAGTTCTTCTCACCAAATGGAATCCTTTCCATTCAAGTTGAAAGTGGCTACTCGAGACTTCAAGTTTTCTGAGAAGTCATGGAATCTGAAATACTTCTTCCCACCAAATGGAAGCCTTTCCATTCAAGTTGAAAGTGGCTACTCGAGCCTTCAAATTTTCTGAGAAGTCATGGAATCTGAAATACTTCTTTAGTCCAAGCAGTCAGGCCTCCGCTTCCTCCCCCTTCTTTATTTCACCATATAAAGAGGGTGGTTTGGCCTTATTGAATTCTTCGAGATTATTACTTTTGGAATGCTTTTGCTTCTTTCGTTTTCTTCGGGAATAAGAATTAGTTTTGCTACTAGAAGATCCCTCCTAGTCACTAGTTTCCTTTCCATAGGAATTGTCTGATGCTTGTCCCTTACCTCTAGGGTGGACCTTTCTCGAGGTTCTCTTCCCAGTGTGGCTACTTAAAAGACCACTTTTTTGTATCTCAGGTGGACTTCGAATTTTCTTTGTCTATCATCGGTCTGCATGACTACCGTCAGGTCCATGCTGTAATTGTCTTTGTATATCAGATAAAATCTACAACAAGATTGCATTATTTTCAGTTTGCTTTTCTTTCTCTTTTATCAACTTCTCTTTGTTGGCCTTGCAACTTTGTAGTTCGACCATGAGGCTCCTCACAGTCTCAGCTAGATCTGGACGGGTCTCTACCACTCTCCTTTCGTCAGACTCTGTGTCTCTATTGTGGGAGCCATTCCCCACTTCGTGGTGCGTCACCATTCTATGCGTCTGCAGTTTCCCGTGGTTGATCGTTCACTTGTGTGTAGGAAAAAAACACTTGTTGTTAGTCAATATTTATATTCATTTATAACTAGCGCATAATTCATATTTTTCAAATGCATACACACAACAAGAAATTTCATTCTTAACTTCAACTTTTGATAAAGGGGGTTAAGATAGAGGGTTACTCCTTTTAAGAGTACTTCAAATGGAGTTTATGCGCAACTCATTCATGAGCCCAAGCAGGCCAAGTGTTGTAACCATGCTCTGATACCAATTTGTCACACATCTACTACGACAACCTAGATTTTTCATCTTTTCCTTTTTTTCTTCGAGGCATAGAATCCCCAAATTTCTATGGGGCCTAGCACAAACCATCTCCCTTCCCTTATCCTCTTCTAAGCGACCACAACCTGGCCTTAGCGCAAGCGCCTCTCGCAACTTGCGAGTTGGAGAGTCAAGGCTCTCGACTCTTTTTTCTCCAAACGCTGATACTCGAGATGCGATACGGGTATGGCTCCCTCCTCAATAGTGCCTGCTACATATAACTGTAGGCTAGGCTAAACACTAGCACTACTCGCAACTCGTGACTTCGCTAGTTGGAGTGTTGAGCCCTCATGCTCCTTTGCAAATCCCCGAGACGCGAGAGGTTAATGTTACGTGGACTTTTCCAAGTGGCGCGTACACGACACTTGTCTCCTCTAGTGTACTCGGTTTATGAGCTGTATCGCTGCTGCCCGTCGCACGAGACCTCGGATCTCGAGGTTTCGTGACCTTAGCGATGAAGGTGCAACTTATTCATCTTACGAAACCTCGAGCCATGATAAGTCAACAATGGGTTGACTCTTTCCCAGGCAACATGTGTCCACCACCTGTCACCCACTCCCACCTTTCTTTGGGCACATGTTGTTACGCCACCTGTCAACCACATAGTCCCCACCTAACGAATGTTCCATGTGTTAGCACGAGCCCTCGATCCTCGACACTTCGTGACTTCTATAGTCGAAAGGAAGTTCTTTCACCCTTTGAACCCCCAATACGCAATACCACACAGAGGTTCTGATCTAACGGTTCTCCTGTGGCTTGGATCTAACAACCATGATCACGTTGCGATTTCGCAAATCGTGAGTTCGTGTAGTCCTACCTTTGATCACTCCAAGTCACGAGTCAGCTAAATGCTTCCTGACTTCCATGCATCTTATGTCGATGGACGGTTCCAAATACTTCGATACTTTTAGGACGTTGTCGAATCCACTCTCCTACCTATGCAAAGGTTAAGATTGAAGGTCAATAGAGCTCCGACAGAGCCTTGGTCCTAGATCCCATCGCTACTTGTGAAGGTAAAAAGGGTCAAGGTGTTAACGCATGCTCTCCTCCTCTAGATCCATCGGTCTTGACAGGTCTGGGGTATTTCCAAAAGGATTCTGACCATTCATCTACCAAACGATGAGGTATTCTCTTTCAATAATCGGACTTGCTATTCTTTCTGAGATTGAATCATGAAATTCAACCTCTCGAAGCTTCAAACTTCCACGACTCCAAGATCTTAGAGAGCTACTCTTTCTTGCATAAGGTTTCCCAACCCGGATCGCATGAACCTTTAGACGGTTCTTGGGAAATTGTCCCTAATCTTAGTCAATTATCTGGGTAAAGGTTTGGTACGGTTCCAAGGTTTATGGGGTAATTCCTGGGGAAGAGTACTCTCGAGAAGCCTTCCTATAATATTACGAGAATCAAGCAAACAATATGATTCTCAATGGAGTGAAATCATGCCCCAAACTTAATCATCTGTACAGAAACCAACTATGGCATGTAAGTATACACATGCATCCATTATTTCCAGTCTAAAACATCAGGCAGTCATTTCACACAGAAATCATTATGGGCATATAAACATAAGCATGTATTCATGATATTCAATTCAAAATACAAGGCATAAAACACTTATTAGTTCCACCAGGCATGATGCAGCTGCTGAGAGGGGTGCTTTTTTCCACCCAATCGTGGGCTCAGTGACTCCAAACAGATTTACCACTAGCCACCCCCGAGCTAGACCATGATGCTTTGAGATTTAGTCTCCTACTTCTGTCTCAATGGAAGTCAAGGATGAAGGTTACTCTCCTTCTCCTGATACAAAAAAATAATCTAGGAAGAAGGTTACTCTCTTTCTCCTATGTTCAAAACTCCATGTGTTTCCAGAGTTTCTCCAGTTCTCTTCCGCGATCCTTGTCGCGTGCGCTCTCTCTCTACCCTTTACCACACCTCCTCTCTTGTCTTTTCTCTGCAAGATTGTGTGTGGCATGAATTTCCTTGTTCGTGGTCAGGTCTGGGATATTTTTACAGATGGGTGGTTCAACCCCATCCCCTCATTAACTCTTGAGGAGCCTACCTACCTACCAATCTGACGAAAAATCCATTCCAGGGTCAGAGAGTTTCTTTGGTCTTTGAACAAGTAAAAACCAGTATGGTATTGGCTGGGTGGAAGTTAACACAACCATTCCAGGTCCCTTCCACCACCTCTCATTAGACATCGTGGTCTCTTTTATCACATCTCCCTCCCAACAGTCATGCAACACATATTCATAACATAATTTACATTCATTGACCTTTTATACAAACGTGCGTCAAATCAAACATTCACATCTTTGAGTTTGCCATAGTTCTTGGCCAATATAGTTATTTTTACAGATTGGGGGAAACAGGATGTTACACAACATATGTCTCTACAAAGCATACACCAACATACTATCACAAGATATGTGTCTCAATCATGTACCAGAACATCAATTATATGAAACCAACCATATCTCTCAAGCATATGCCAAACCATGTACCATCTATCAACCATGTACATCAACACCCATACCATACCATGTACCAAGCCTGTACCATACCATGTATCAACCATGTACCAACATGTACCATAAATCATATACCATGAGATGTGCCTCAACCGTATACCATATCACTCATGATATGTCTCAGTCACACCAACAATGAAGTGTCTCAACAAAATACCCAAGCATGTATCAAGATCACCAACATCTGCCTCTAACCATGCACCATATCATATAACTCAAATGACATGACAATTATCCATAGACCATGTACCAGAATATGTACCAAGCAAGTACTATCAATGGTGTACCTCAACCAAGTACCAACATCAAGAGGTGTATCTCATACATGTGCTACCATATACCAAGTGTAAACTTTGACCATGTACCGACATATCAAAGATATGTCTCTAATAATGAACCATAACCATGACATATACCAAACCAGATATCAAGATAGCTAAGAGTCTACTTCTAGCATGGTATCATGTCATCACCAAGGTGTACCATACTATGTATCATCACCACTATGGATGTTCCATAATGACATAAGAATAACCCTTAAAACGTATCTCTAATCATGTAGCTGACCTGATACTCTATAATATTGAACTGTAACTTTTTATCAGTCCTCAACAACTTGGCACTAGCATATTCCCCAATTTTGTCTTAGCCTTGCGGGACTAAGAAATATTGTTTCGTGGGGCCTTGCGTGAAGAGCCCTAGACAACCCGTGGGGTTTCCTCACGTGAAACCCTCAAGATGACCCATGAGGGCATGATTAATTAAGGTTACAGAAAAACCCTAGCTCTATGCAACTCTGAAAATTTTTCTCTTTCTGCACACTTTCTCTGCTGCCTTGGAATTGACCTCAGATTTGCCAATAGACCAAAATATTCTCATAATATAGATATTCAATGAATTTATCTATGTACATATGAGAGACTCCTTGCGGTGTATTTATAATTTTTCCAAGTAACTTCTCTCACCAGAAACGATATGACGAGGAGTATCCATACATGAGTGTATTACTTGTATTTACACTATCCTTCATGACATTTTTAGTTTATCAACTATGGGTCCCATGACCACACCTTCGGGGATTCATGTTGATTTCATCAAGACTTCATCAAATGAACCCATCAAATCTGTTGACATCAACCACTCTTGTTGACATCAATGAAAACTAACTCACCATCAATCTCCATCACAAATCTGGGGTATTTCGAATGTTCTAAGGGTTGACATCAATGACAACCAACTATTCAATAGAGTATACCTTGGATATGTATGAAAAAATTATCTGAGGCTCACATTCGAAGGGAGTGTACCTTAGATACCTTATCATGTTATTGGAGTCGCACACAATTGAGATAGTTATGATGCTTCTATATTGGGCTATGAGCAGTCGTTGTAAGATGGCATATGCTTCAACATTATTATTGGTAGCCACTCCTTGATTTCACAAGAAAGTGGACTCAATATTCCCTCGAGGGACATGCAAAACCCCTCTCATGCCTGCCACCCGAGCAAAATATTATTTGTTATTAATTAAACATGTGTAGGTTATTTTTGAAAATATATTAAAAAGAGTGACATTACTTTTTTAATATTTATGAATAAAACATTTCACATATAGAAGTATGTTCAAAACATATAAGAAGTTAGACTTCCTTGTTTCCGTTGAACCAAACTAGATAGATGATAGTTTTATAAGTGTGATTGGTGTAAGAAATTGTTTTTTTCAAGCTACACAAAATATAAATATAGACATGCATCCTTTTTCGTTTTTGAGCAAGACATTTAAACTATCTTTTATTTTCCATAATGTTCGAATGTGATTGATGGTGTGATTCACATTCCTTCTATGGTGCATGACATTTCCATGAATTTCAAGCCTTGAAGTTTATTTTTTCCAATGTCAATGTTTGATTTTGTTAATGTCAATCCTTGGGATATATGCATAATCAATATTCAATCCATTTTGAATAGGAATTGTTTTCCATTATCATGTTTTATAGGTGGAAAATTGTAGAGTCTTTAGTTTGGTTTGGTCCTATATAGGGCCAATATAAGTAACAAATACCAAAACAATATTGGATTTTAAAATTGAAGGTCATGATCTATGTATGTATCTAATGTAGATGCCCACTAAAAAACTCCATTCACCAATTGTTCTTGTACCCACAAATTGTAGGATACCATAATTTGCTACCGTACACAAAGTAATATTTGGTTTTCAAATTGGTGGTCATAGTCTTGTTGTGAATTTGATATAGAACAAGGGCATATTCACCTTGGTCAATGTCCAAGGAAAACCCATGACCACTCACCCCACTAAGTCATCCATCTGGGTGAATGACGGTCACTCCTCTCTTGAGGGTGAAGCATTCTAAGGGTTTCCTATGAATTTAATAATTAATATATTGACGTGTTAGTTGTATAGTTAGTTAGAACATCTCTTTATAGCCTTAAGATGTATGTGCAAGTGAATATGATATTGATTTTCATAGCTTTGAGTGACATGCATTCTTATAATAGGATTTAACTTGGTCTAGTAATAAAGACAATAAGACCTACGTAAATCTATAAGATGGGAATTTGAATTGATTGTTATATGTTGTATTTTTGTCACATCAACTAAAATGTTTTATTTTTTTTGTCTTCTCTTATTTATTTCTTAGGTGGCTAGATCCATATCATTTGGTCTCAAAAAAATAATATCTTGGCCTAATCCACTAAAGAGTTAGGTTTTTTTGAAGGTTTCCCTCCCACCCCACATACCCTTGAAAACTTATTTTGGTTTCTTAGCTTCATTTCCTCTCAGAATATTCAAGCTTTGGGTTCATTGATGTCATTCCTCCACCACAACTACCTTTTCTTGTTTGTCTCTCTTGGACATTGGATCCACCCATCGAAATAGTTGTTTAGCACAACATGCCATCTAGCTCATTATTTTTTTTTCCCACTAGATTTGGTTAGTCTTTGTTCTTTACTCAAGGCCTCCCTCCCACTCCAGTAATTGATCTTATGCTATGTCACTCTTCATATCCTTGACTCAGAGAAAAAATCCCCCTATTGGAAGTAACCCTCATCAAATACATAACCTAAGGTTTCCATTGAAATTATCTTTAGCTCTAACATATCATCTCTCTCTCAATGTATCCTCATATTACTCATTCCTCTAATGAAAAAAATGCTTTCTCTCCATCATGGTATTGGAACTGGTCAATGATCTCACTGAAATCCTAGTAGATCAACCAAGGATTCCACCTCTACTTTCTAGCTAAGAAACAAAACCTCATTACCTAAATATGGTGTCTATATGCATAAAGTTTTTTTATATTCCTAGATATACAACATCACTACTTATTTCCAAGCCTGCCTAGAGACAATAGAATAAAAATGCCTCCTTCTTGTAGATAACCATTTGGAGGGAACTATTCAAACCTATTCATGGTCTCACGTTGTAATGAGGTATATGTAAAGATAAAAAAAGCATAGGTTGCGAGTGACACTCTTACTCACATCACTACATTGGTCATGATATTGTGAAAGGCCTTGAGAAGGAATTTTTATGCGCCAAGTTGTTTCTCTAACTTAATGTGTAGGTGGTTATAGTATCTTCAAGCTCCATGTCAAAGTGTTCTATAGTTTATCAAGGTGTTCACAAATGTTTTTTTTTTTTTTTTTTAACAGAAACGGTTATAGATTATATTAATGGGGTGGACTAACCTCAGATCCGATTACAAAATAGCCTCGAATTTCTTCAGGTCTATCTTTTTGAACCATTCTGCTTCTATAGCTATAGACTAGTGAACTGAACTAGTTCCTGTATGTCTTCTAATAGAGCTGGATTAAATTTAAGTGTCGAAACTCCAGTCACTGTTTCAGCATAAGTCTCAGCACTGTTTCAGCATATGTCTCAACACTATTTTAGCATTTGTTACAGCGGTGTTTCAACATATGTTCCAACACTGTTTCAGCATATGTTCCAGCACTGTGTTTCAGCATAAGTTACAACATTGTTTCAACATACGTTACAACACTGTTTCAGCATATGATCCATCACTGTGTTTTAGCATATGGTCCAGCACTGTGTTTCAGCATATGTTCCAGCACTGTGTTTCAGCATATGTTACAACACTATGTTTCAGCATATGTTCCAGCCATCCTTCGCACAACCATCTACAATTTTTACACACTGCTGTCCTTTTCAAGGGATACAGATTTTTGTTGGGTCTCCGTCATTTATGCATAGATCTCCTTGGGCTAGGAGGCAACCTTTATTGGCTAAATCATCTACTTCTTTGTTTATGTCCCTACGTATATGGTAGCAGTTGAAGGAGATGAAGCCCTGGAGAGTGTGTCTTAGTCTTTGCAACTTCTTATTTAGTCCAACATCATTGAACTGTCCTCCCGAATGTATCATTTTGATCAAGATTTCAGAGTCTCTGAACGCTTGTATATTCCGATGGCCTCTTGCCTTAGCTATCTAACAAACTTTTATTAGACTCAAGATTTCTTCTTGGTTACTAGTTCACTGTCCAAGTCCCCAACTGAAGGTTTCTAGCGTTGTCCCTTCGCTGGAGTAAATGATTCCTCCAGCTCTCGCTATGCCAGGATTTCCCTTGGAGGCACCGTCGAAGAATGTTGTAGTTATTCCTTGCTTCTTCCACCATCTTTGGAAAGTGTCATTATTGTCTCCTAGCCTCCATTTTGTTTTGGAATGGGGTTTTTCAATGCTTTGGGTCCTAGAAGTGAGCATAGGGTTACTGAGCCAATTCTTTTCTTCCTGTTGCAACGAGATATCTGTTTTATGGGCTTGAGAACTCAGAGTTTCTAAGAGGAGACCTTTTTCTTTCACTGCTACCATGTTGGGGGTCCATGCTATGTTGTTAAAGATTTGCTCGTTTCTTGCAAGCCATAGTTTCCAGCACACATACTTAGGGATGGAGATCCAGATTCTAGCCCAAAGCATTTTCATTGAGAGCGAGGGGTAGCGGTCCTTCCAGTTTGTGAAAAGATCTACAACAGAGATGTTTGAGGGGAMAACAACATTGAGACCATGGAGGGTAAGGAACCAGACTTTGTTTGCAAATTGACAGTCTACAAACAAATGGTCAGATGTTTCCATTGCTTCTTTGCATAGAGCACATCTTTGACGGCCTGCGATATTTCTTTTCATTAAGTTTTCACCAGTCAGGACCTTTTTGTGCATTAGAGTCCAGAAGAAAAAATTAACCTTGGGGATCGTTGTAGAGTCCCAAACATCCTTCCATATTTTTGCTGGGGGTGATCTGTCTTTTTGGCATTGAAGCATAGCATAGCCTTTGGCTGTAGAATAACTCCCTGTGGGTCCCCAGCCCCATTTGTATTTTTCCTTCATGTGCACTAGTGCTACGTCTCGGAGATATTCTTTGAGTGTTTCAAGCTGTTGAAGGAGGCGATTTGGAACATTGCCGAAGTGCCAGTCTGACCAGGAGCCTTCCTCATTCCATTTTGAGATATCACTGATCCTCTGTATTCCTCTCTGGGTAAGAAAAACGTGAATTTCATTCAGGCTAGCGTTTGAGGTAAGGGGCAGCCTCCCCATTACCTGATCTGTCCATAGGCGAGTCCATATGCCATTTCTAGGAACTCAGTACAGATCCTCGGTGAAGATTTGCACCCCTTTAAGGCATAATTGCCATAGCTGCGTGCTTTTCCTGTGGAAAGCATTTTGTAAATTTCAGATTTGAGCGCTGGGAACATATTTGTGCAGGAGAATTTTACTTACAGGATGAGAAGGCTCATTGTGCATCTTCCATAGGATTTTTCATCCAAGGCCAATGTTAACAAGAGCTGGATCTCTAATCTGGAGCCCTGCTTCTCTCATGGGCAGCTTTGTTGTTTCCCATTTGACCAAATGGAACTTGTGTTGATTCCCTTTTCCGCCATGCCACAGGAAATCTCTCAGGAACTTGTTGATTTGCCCAGAAATTGATTTGGGTGCTAGGAGGTAAGCTGCTTGGTAGATCGACAGTGAGGAGAGATCTGCCTTTATCAATGTTAATTTTCCTCCGTGTGTGAGCCAGTGTCCTCCCCAAGCATCAATTTTCCCTTTAATGTTTGTTAGGACTCCTTCCCACAGGTTGACTTTATTGATGCCCAATGTTAATGGCAGCCCAAGGTACTGTATCTTTTCCCAATCTACATACCCTTTGAACCCCAAGGTGCTGGCAATCCTTTGGGTTTCATGTTCTGTTGCATTCCAACTATAGACAACACTTTTCCTTTCTCTTATCAAAGCTCCTGACACATTGTAGTAGTTCTGAAGTATGCTCTTAAATGAAGAAGCTACTCTGGTTGAAGCTCCTCCTAGCATAAGAGAATCATCCGCAAATAGAACGTGATTAATAGGCTTGATGTCCTTGGTAATTCTCAGGCATGGGACAGCTCCTATTAACCTTTCTAGCTCCAGCTTTCTGCTGAGTGAATCCTCCATTAAAATGTACAGAAAAGGGGAGAGAGGGAAGCCTTGCCTCAACCCCCTCGAAGATTTGAATAACTCTGCTACCGTCCCGTTTACCAAAGGTGCTATCCATGGGCTATGGGTGCAGGCTTGTATCAGGTTTACGAACTCTTGCTCAAATCCAAATGAGAGTAGCACTTGATATAGAAAGGTCATCTTTAATATGTCGAAGGCGTTATCCATGTCTAACTTGATCAACATGCCCTTCTCTTTTCTAAGTTTGCTAGAATGCATAGCTTCCTGAACTAGGATCACATTATCTAGGATATGTCTCCCTTTGACGAATCCTCCCTGCGATTCTGAAATGAGTTTTCCCGGCAGTGGCTTAATTCTGTTTGCAAGGAGTTTTGCAATTATCTTATAAGAGGCATTGCACAGGGAGATTGGCCTGAATCTATCAAAGGAGATGGGGTTTGTTTCTTTCGGGATTAAAGTGAGGAATCTTGAGTTGGTGGCACCTCCTAGTTTTTCTTTCTGTAGGAATCCTATTATCATTCTCATGAGATCAGATTTGATTATACTCCAACATATCCTGTAAAAATGAATAGTGAACCCATCTGGCCCTAGAGCTTTGTCAGGGGCCACGGACCAGATGATTTTGCAGATTTCTTCTTCATTGGTTGGGCTCAATAGTGCTGTGTTATCTTCTTTTGTAACCAGAGCCAGGATGTTCTTGAGGAAGTCCTTGTTGCCTTCTTCGTCATCATCATTCTCTTTGCTGTAAAGATGGTGAAAGTGTGAGACAACAACAACCTTTATTTGATCTATTCCTTTGCAAATCTTCCCATCATTGGTTGTGATTTTAGAGATGTGATTTTTGGAGAGTCGGGATTTGAATCGACGATGGAAGTAAGATGTGTTTCTGTCCCCAAATTCCAACCATAAGCAGCGGGATTTTAATCTTCAATATTCTTCTTCGATTCTGAAGGAATGGTAAGTTTTACTTTGGAATGCTTGCTCCTTTTCCAGATCTGAGTTAACAATTTCTTTTATTTCCATTTTGTCTTGCAGCTTTCCCAACTGTTGCACTAGCTCCTTTATTTGGGTGTTGGGATTACTTTCCGGTATTTTACTCCATTCCTTGAGAGTTGTTTTTGTTATTTTAAGTTTTTGTTCCTAGACAAAATGGGGAGACCCAGTTATTATGGTGGCCCATGCCATTTAGACTGTCTCATAGAAACCACTCTTTTCTTTCCACAAAGGGCCGAATCTGAATGGGATTGGGGCTACAATTTCTTCATCCTCTAATGAAAGAATAATGGGTTTGTGGTCCGAGGTAAGCTTGGGAAGGATGGCTGTGGAGATTAGCTTCCTTTCCAGCAACAATGTGCTTTGAACCAAGAACCTGTCCAATCTGGCAGAAATGTGTTCCTCCCCTGTTCTATTATTGGTCCAGGTGTAGATCCCTCTACATGGTTTAAAATCCATTAGGTCCCACTGTTGTATCATGTCTTCTACTACATGAATCTATTGGTCCTTGCTGGTCCTTCCTCCCCTCTTTTCTTTTCCATTCATTAATAGGTTGAGATCTCCAGCAATGATTATATTATTTGGGGAAATTAGTTCTAGATACTCAATTAGAGTTTTCCAACAGTCTTTCTTTTCGGAGTGAAAAGTTGGTACATAAAGATTGAATAATGAAATGGTTAACTTACTTACCGTATGCTTCAGTTCAGTGTAGCTCCAATGCTGAGTGTTGAAAGAGTTGACGAGGTTGAACTGATCTTCCTTCCATAGTGTTGCTATTCCTCTGGAGGATCCCCTTGCACTAATTGCTTTCTCTGCATTCTTTTGCCATTTGTTTTTGTTGATCTCTAGAAGGGCTTCCCCTTCGATTTTTGTCTCTTGGAGCATGAGAATGTCTGTTGGTTACACTTTCATTAGGTCCTTAACTGCTTCAATTTTCGTCGAGTTCCCTATACCTCTATAGTTCCAAGAGACGATTTTCATTACTTACTAGTGGGGTTGGACGAGCCTCCTCCTTTTTGAGACCTTATCCTTGTATTTCTACTGATTGACATTTATATGGTGGGTTGGCTTCCTTGGGTATTTTGTCTTTCTGCCTCTTCCTCCCTGGATTCTTTACGGGACTTCCTTCCTGCTCTTTTGGCTGGTCTTTCTGAGATCTCATCCTGAGAGGAGATTACTAGTTCCATTATTTTCTTTCTGGCGATGTCTGCATATGAAGGTGAGGGAGCTACCTCCATAGATCCTACCATTTTCCCTTGTTCCCCAGTGTCTTTTCTTTTTGAGGGGGATTTTGGGTGTACCCTGCTTTCCATAATTATATCTGGTTCTTCAGTTTCCTTATTGATCTTTTCTGCTTGCATTGTTGATTGTGGCGTGGGATTGGGGTCCCCGTTAGGTTTCTCTAGCTGCAGTTTCCCCAGGTTGTAAATCTTTGTTGTTCCTTTGTTTCTAGATCTTGTTGTCCCTGTTTTCTGAACTGTGATCCACTGGTTTGTTTTCGCATTCTCACTCTCCTTTGCATTCTTTTTTTTGCAGTGCCTTGCGAAGTGGCCATATCCATGGCAGTGCCGACATTTGAAAGGTAATTGTTCATAGTCTAGCTCCTGGATATGCGTCCAATCTACCACTATAAGTTTTATTGCCTCTGGTAATCCCACTTCTAGATCCACCTCCACGCAGATCTGAGCGCATGATTATTGATATTTCCTTGGTGCTTGATCGATGTACCTTCCGAGCTTGTTGTCGATTGGATGTAGTGATTTTTGGTTCTAGTAGTGCAAAGGGAGATGTGGTAGGCAAACCCACACTGGAACAGCGGATGGAAGATCCTGAGCTGGATCAAAATCTGGGGTCCATTTGTTTAGATATAGCCCCTGGGGTCCCATGAAATATGGGTCGTTTCTGAAAATTAGGTTTTTATCTTCAGGGTTTTCAAAGACGAAAACAAAGTAACCTTTCCCTACGAAGTGACTCTTTATCCCATCTGAGATGAGTCGGCTCCAGTTCCTCTGCACCCAGGCTTTGACTGATTTTGGAGAGGGCCAGAGCCCGGTAAATTAATCAATAAGACCTCTATTTGCCAGGTTGATTGCCGACCTGCAAGTTTCTTCTAATGGTAGTTCTACGCTTGGGATGCATTCCAGTTTCTTGATGAAATTTTGTTGTGCTACTGATGGCGGTCTTTTGGAAGCCTCGACCACCAGTTTCCTGAAGGCAACAATCTCTGGCAAAGGGGGAGAGGTGGGGATGGATCCCCCACCAGCGTCCATGGCTGGGGGACCCCTGCTCACTGCTCGTTGCGCTGATCTCTGCTTAGGTCGCGCTCCACTCGCCCTCTCACTCCTCACATGTTTTTCTTATCGTGCCCAATTTGACCCATCGTTCACAAATGTTTTTGATCCAATATGGATCATTATATTATTTTAAATCTCTCTCAATCCTCTGAGAGTGGATAAAATTGGAGGAATCATCTTGCAAGGCCATTTTAGTGGTAGGTCCAAGGTTGGAAAATTGGGGTACGGAACCTTCTAGATCCATTTTGAGGCATCAAATGAAATGTTTGGGGGTCAAAACTTTCCTAGTGCAACTCGGACACCATGAATATATTATACACATTAAGATCTTTCTAATGATGCAAAAATTGCTTCAATCATAGCTCTTATGAAAAATTTATGCCTTTTGTAAGTTGACCTATCGTGTTCACCACCATGGTATGAGAGGATGTCACACCAGCCCCTGTTACTCATGAATATGAGGATATACACAGGAGTTATTTCAATAATATTCTAGAAGGTTCATAACCCCACAAAAATTGAGAATTGAGGAGGTCAAAAACCTATCCCTAGATGGATATCGTGCTATCATAAATACATGGCCACTAGGAGGAGAAGAGGTTCCATTATTTTGCATTGTACATTGTTCCATAGCTGAAAAAAACATCTGAGAATGGTATTTTGTGAGCATAACGAAGGAGTAGAGATTATGTAGAAGCCATACAGACGATATTTCAAATGAAACTTCATAGAGAGTTCCTCTTTCTCTGTACTTGCATCATTTCTATAACAGAGAAAAGAGAGAAGAGAAGCCTCACCTTCTAGCTGCAGTTTTTCTCGTATTGGGTTTCCCAGGGCATATCTTGTGTTTATTTGTGGATGGTGTGATTTTATTTTACTATTCTCTATTTTCTACATTTTATTAATTTCATGCATAAGATGAAAAATCAGTAACTAAATATTCTGGAGATCTAAAGGAAAAATAACCTTAATAGTAAATATTTCAATATTTTATTATATATGTTGTGACGAACTATTCCAGTGGAATATCCATGATAGTTTACAAATTATATTTTTATGAGAGAAACTTTTTCTTTTGGGTATTTGTGGGAAATTGCAGGATCTAGGAATCGACTTAAAGAGAAGTTGTTGAAACCCTAGCCATGGCAGATGAGTATGTTCATCAAAACCCTTGAGATCCTATGGCAGTAGAAACATCAAAACCCTTGAGATTCTGAACTCAGAGAATAGATCGGAGGGGAAATCAGAACATTAGGAAGACTTAGGAAAGGAGTTGCAGAAAGAATCTAAGAGAGAGCATCCGAGTTCGAGTGTCCTGAACCCTTCACTGTCCTTATTCAAGATGGAAGTGAAAGTGGACATACATCCATACCAAGGTGATATCGATGCATTAAAATTGAATCATTTGTTGCAACAACTAGAAGTTTATTTTAGTGTTAACCATATAGATGAAGGACAAAATATTTCACTTGCTAGATTGAAGTTAGAGGGACATGCTTTAACCTTGTGGGAAAGCCACATGAAAAAACTTAATCTAGAGGGTGATCCACTAGTAAGTAGGTGGGAGGACTTCAAAACCCTTATCAATTCCCAATTTCAACCTATCGGGTATGTAGAGGACTAATGGATCCGATGGAACTACTTCATGAAGAGGTAGGAGCAAAGTGTACATGAGTACAGCATTGAGTTCAGAAATATGACCATAATGTTGGGTATCTATCCCAAGAAACTAGATGTAATCCTCAAGTATCTATGGTGATTACACAATCATCTATGAAAGAAGGTTATCCTCTTCAAGCCAAGGATAGTGGATGAGTCATGTGTAGAGGCACAATACGTAGAAAACATAGGCCAAAATAAATGGTATCCAAGTGGTTTGAAGCGGAAACATAATCAAGAACACTCCAAGGATGGAAAGAAGAAGTGGAAAAGGAGGAAAGATAATAAGACAACATCCACTACACAATGGTGAAAATATCCCAACAACCATTGTAATCATTGCAACATTGATGCCCATACTGAGGAAAAATGTTGGAAACTAGATCCAGAGCTTAACCCGAAGAACCATAAGAAGGAAAGAAAGAAAAAGAACCTTCTAGCCACATATTTAAGCAATCAGGTTGAAAGTAGCTTAGATGTGGATGAAAATATTATCTTCACATCTATGTAGAAGGAGGTGAATCTGAGTAGCCTTCATCACCAGGAAGAGGAGATGAACAAGCTCTTCCACATCAAGATTCAGGTCAAGAAGACCAAGATAGATTCTTTGTTCGACTCTATTTCATAGGATAATCTCATATCAGTGGATCTTATCATCAATATTGGATTGGAGGTTCACAATCATCCTAGCCCCTATCCATTGGGTTGGGTAATGAAGGATGTAGAGATAAAGGTAATTAAATAGTGTAAAATTAAATTTTCTAAAGTGTTGATTTTATTGATGAAGTGGAATTGGATGTGGTACCCCTTGATGTATGTGGAGTAGTGTTTGAAATCCATTACATGTATATGAGGGATGCAATCTTCATGTAGAGAGCCAACCAATACAAACTAATCAAGGATGGGAAGTACTACATCATTAACGCAAATAAAGAAAAGTAAAATATCTCACTGGTAAGTTATTCAAAAATCCTTAGATGTAAAATTAGTTCTTAAGCATACATTAACATCTAGACTGATCCAAAAATTATGCCCGTCTTGACTATTTGAAAATTAACATGTGAATCCCCTTACTTATCCAAATTTCATTAAATGATTAATTACTTCCAGAAATAAAAATGTTAAAATTGAGAGAAATAGAAACAACAATAATGAGGTATATTACACAAGTTGATAATGTAGTTCACCCATATTTGGCTACATCTCCTGGCCTGCTTTCATATAAGATCTCTTTATTGATGCTAAAAAATGATTAATACAATAAAGACTTCAACTTATGTTTCTGAAATGAACTTCTGATCTGCAACACAAACTTAGATGTGACTTTCAAAATCATCTACACCTCAGAAAAATGAATCTTTTGAATGTAAACACCCTATATTTCTCAAAGACTACAAACAACTTAACAAAACCAAAATTGCAGAGTTTCTTGGCACAAAAAAAAATTGTGGTGTAATGGTTGGGAGATGATTTTATATAGCATAGGCCAGGGGTTCAAACCCACCCAACCACCTTAATGTTCCAGTTGTGGAAATTGAATAAAAATTTAACAAAATATTCCCAACGGGATTTACCATTGATCATCTTAAGAACAATGGTTGGAACGTTGGGTTCGTTAGTCGAAGGTCGCGGGGTCGACCCTTTCCATTGCACCCTCATATGGAATAGTTGTTTTCAATAAACTTTAATTATTAAAACCAGTGGTGGCCTATTTGACAATGTTTTTTGTCATATTGGTTGTGCGGTCGGAGGTTGCGACGTAGACCCCGACCGACGCCTGTTACAACAAACTTTTACAACGAAAAATTTAAAAGGGGAATATTCCATGTACTAATTGAATGAATTGTGTTCCTTAGTGGTTATTCGTTGAACTAATCAACTGGAGGTTGCAGGTTTTATTCTTTTCGATCCCAATAAATCTTGATTCCCTTAAGCCACATTGTCCAATTGGAGGATGCCACGTGGAAGCCTATGATTGTGACACATCACTTGACTTTGCACCCTATCAACATACCATGTCACCATCATACTACCACCTTTCACCTACCACATCAAAATTGTACATTCTAAGTTTATGTCTGTACAGTGCATGTGTCCATTCGTACAATTCCACGTGTCATCCTTCCAGTGATGCCACATGGCACCTTCCTTTTTCCATTTTTACATGTTTTTCCAAAACTTCAACAAATCATATCTTTCTCATATGACATACATTTGAGTCCATTCAAGTTGGATTGGAAATATCTTGTTGAGATCTACACAATGGATTCATTTTCATCAACAGTTGGGACTATCAATTTTTTAGCTTTCTCAGATCCACCTTGATCAGTCCTCTGCACTAGAAGCCTTTTGGACCACCAAAAGTATATATTACTTAGAAACTAAGCGAGGATACATTTTATTCATCTTCTCGATCTCTATCCATATAAATTTACTTGGATGTACCCCTTTAAGACCAACTCGAAAATAGTCCAGATCACCCCGTCATGAAGTCCTGATTCTTTTTTTAAGGATAACATCTTCTTGCAACTCATCTAAATACTCAAAATAAAAATCATCAACTGTCAGAACTTGAACACCTTCATATTTATCCATAATCATAGGAGGCTCATAAAGTTCAAATTCTCAACATTCACCACTGAATACATTTTCATATAAGATGGAAAATCTAAATGAAAAACATTAATACCAATCTTCTCCAAAATATCAATAGTACGATACCTGATTGGTTTGATATTTTTACCTTCACCCTTCATTATGTATTTGTTGATATGTAGCCACACCTGATCACCAACTTAGAGTTGATGATCAACCCGATGCTTTTCATGCTTCACCTTGTACATGGATTGGCTCTTCTCCAATTGTTCCTATACTGTTGGTTGTGGATCCTAATTATCTTCTTGATTCATAGGTTTGTTTCATCCTTTTGTGGACCCCATTCCATAACAGGGGGTGTGGAGGGCCTTTCTCACCCAAACTATTACCAGAGGGGTTCGGGGGGTTTGGGGCGACTAAAAGTTTTGTAACCCCCCTGGAGGGGGACTCAGGGGAAGCACCATCGAAGCAAAATATTGGGAAACGTTTCCTTGTAAAATATTGTAATTTGTTAGTCAATCTAGATCATTCATTATAAGGTCACAGATCTGAAGATATAATTTATTTCTAGGATTTTTTTCCCTAGAAGGAAACCCTCTCTTATGCGAGAATTGTATTGTGGTTGTGTACTATTGTGAATTTTGCATTCTGAGAGAGGATATTGTGAGAGAAATAAGAGAAAGTTGCAATGATTGAGATATAGGTTGTATCCCTTCATTTCTTTAGATAATAAAAAGGAAGGACCTAACAATTTCTCTGGTGGATGTAGCCCACATCGGGTGAGACACATATATATGTGTCTCTATTGTATTATGTATCTTCTATGTTTTGTTTTCGCATTTTTTTTATTTTATTGCTTCGTGATCCTTATTTTCTAACAACTGATATCAGAGCGAAAGATAACTCACAGGAAAAGAGGGTTCCTAGTTCGAATGGGAGAAATTGCGGAAGATGGAAAGTTTAGGGTCGAGAAATTTAATGGCCAAAACTACCAGTTATGGAAGATGTAGATGGAATATTATTTATATCAGAAGGATATATTCCTACCATTGGGTGTAATATCAAATAATTAGATGTCCATGGAGGACAAATAATGGGAGGTTCTTGACAGAAAGGCACCAGGAACAATACGACTGATCCTGGCAACATCAATTTCTTTCAATATTTCAAAATAAAAGACAACAAAGGAGTTGATGGATGCATTGGCTAAACTTTATGAAAAGACCTCGGCATCCAATAAGGTATTTATAATGAAGAGATTATTTAATATGAATATGTGAGAAGGTGGGTCTATTGTAAATCATTTAAATGAATTTAATACAACTATTAATCAACTAAGTTCTGTAAAAGTGGACTTTGATGATGAGGTCAGGGTCCTTCTAATCTTGTGCTCATTGCCAGAAAGATGGAATGGCTTGGTCATGATTGTAAGTAACTATGTCTCTGGTTCAAACACTCTAAAATTTGATGATGTTGTTGGTGTTATCCTTAGCGATGAAATGTGATGGAAAAACACATGTGGGACATCAGGTAATGCGTTAAACATGGAGGACAGGGGAAGACAAAAGGATGGAGGAAAGGGAACATGGAACCACGAGAATTCTAGGAAGGTAAAATCCAAATCCAGACTGGGAAAGATAGAGTGCTATAATTGTAGGAGGAAATGACATCTGAAGAAATACTGCAGAGCTCCAAAGAAACAAAGAGATGGACAACAAGAAAAAATCAAGAAGAAAATGTAATAGGTGATCTATTACAAGATGATTTGATTCTTTATGTAGATAATATTTATGATTCTTTGGTAGTATATTCAGGGGTTTTATTTCATGCCACACCCCATAGGAAACATTTTCTAGATTATGTTCAAGGTGATTTTAAATAGGTTCATTTGGGTGATGATGAACCATGCAAAATTGTTGGAATGGGTAAGGCACAAATAAAGAAAAAGAATGGAAACCAATGGTTTTTGAAAGAGGTAAGACATGTACCAGTTATAAGGAAAAATATGTTTTCAACAGGGAAGTTGGAAAGTGAATGTTGTATATCTATATGTACAGATAAGGCATGGAAGGTCACCAAAAGATCATTGGTGATAGAAAAAGGAGAGAAGGTAGGTACATTGCATTTATGTATTGGTAATATTGTTTCTTCTATCTCTTTAGATTCTACAGGAGTGAATAAAACATTGTGGCATCATAGGCTTGGACACATGAGTGAGAAGGGGATGAATATACTTCACAGAAGGAATTTGTTTCCAGATCTTAAACAAATTGATTTGGATTTCTGTGAGCATTGTCTTTATGGAAAAATAAGAGAGTCAGATTTCTCAAAGTCGGAAAAGAAAATAAGAGTGAAAGGTTAGAGCTTGTGCATATAGATGTATGGGGACTAGATCATGTATCATCTATTGGTGGATCTCGTTATTATGTTACTTTTATTGATGATGAAACTAGAAAAACTTGGGTTTATTCCATTCGACAAAAATCTGATGTTTTTGATACTTTTAAGAAATTAAAATCTTTGGTTGAGAATTAGATAGGAAAAAGTTTGAAGTCTCTCAAATCAGAAAATGGAGGTGAATATTGCAGCATGGATTTTGATGATTATTGTTCATACAATGGGATTCGTAGAGAGAAAACAGTTCCAGGAACACCACAAGAAAATGGTGTGTCAGAAAGGATGAATAAGACAATCATGAAGCATGCAAGGAGTATGAGATTGCATGTTGGGTTTTCCTTTCATTTTTGGTCAGATGTTGTAGATATTTTTGTTTAATTAATAAATAGAGGACCTTCAATCTCTTTGGATGGTGGAATTCTAGAGGAGGCATGGACAGGTAAAAAGGTAAACTATTATTTTTTGAATACTTTCGGTTGTGAAGCATTTTTCCATATTGATAAAGAAAATAGAAAAAATCTTGAGGAAAAATCCAAGAAGTGTACCTTTATTAGATATGGTGTTAATGATTTTGGTTATCGCTTATGAGATTATGAAAATCACAAAATAATTAGGAGTAGATATGTCATATGCAATGAGAATTTCATGTACAAATATCAGTTGTAGGGAAAGAAATAGGAAAAAGAAAAACTAGAATAAACAATGCTTGATGAGATCATTGAAAAATAAATTCCAAAGGTACCATCAAATCAAAATGTACAACAATAGGAGAAACAGGTACCTCAGACTCCTGCAAGTGTTATTAGAAGATATACCATGTTAGGTAGACCCCTTGAATGATACTCTCCTTCATTGTATTATTTATTGTTGACTAATTCTGGTGAACTAGAATGGTATGAAGAGGCAATGAAGGTAGACACTAAAAAGAAGTGGGAGCAAGGCATGTAAGAGGAAATAGATTCCTTGGTAAATAACCAGACTTGAGAATTGGTTCAGTTTCCTATAGGAAAAAGAGCATTTTAAAATAAATAGGTTTACAAGTTGAAAGAAGAAGATGGATGAAAAAAATGGTACAAGGATAGACTTGTTGTGAAGGGGTTTGCACAAAAGAAAGGTATATATTTTGATGAAATATTTTTTCTTGCTGTTAAGATGACTTCAATTAGAACTATTTAAGTCTTATCATAGTAGAATATTTGCATCTTGAATAGTTAGATGTAAAAATGATTTTTCTCCAAGGGATTTGGAGGAAGAGATTTATATGCAGAAGACAAAGGGGTATGAGGTCAAAGGAAAGGAGAATAAGGTATGCAAGTTGAAGAAAAGATTCTATGGTCTAAAGAAATCTCTGAGGCAATGGTATTTGATGTTTGATAGGTTTATGACAGAACAAGGTTATAGTAGATGTCATTCTGACCATTGTGTTTATTTTAAAAGGATAGAAAATGTAATATTTATTATTGTGCTATTGTATGTAGATGACATGCCTGTTGCAGGGTCTAATATGCAAGATATAAATTTTCTCAAGAAGAAATTAGATAATTCATTTGCGATGAAGGATTTGGCTTCCATAAAGAAAATATTGGTATGAGAATAACAAAAGATAGGAAAAATCACAAATTGACTTTGTCTCTAGGTGAGTACATAGAGAAGGTGTTGGAGAGGTTTAGAATGTAGAATGAAAAACTGGTTAGTACACCTTTGGCCAACCATTTCAAATTAACTAAGGAAATGTGTCCCAGGACACAGGAAGAGATAGAATACATGTCTAGGGTCCCTTATTCATCACTAGTTGGCAGCTTAATGTATGTGATGGTTTTCACAAGACCAGATATTGCACATGCAATGGGAGTTGTGAGAAGGTATATGAACAATCTAGGTAAGGAACATTGGGAAGTAGTAAGGTGGATTCTCAAGTATTTGAGAGGTACTTCTATTTCTGCATTATGTTTTGGAGGTTCAGACATTGTTCTACAGGGATATGTTGATTCATATATGATAGGTGATAAAGATTGTAGGAGGAGAACCACTGGGTATGTTTTTACTATAGGTGGAACTAGATTAAGTTGGATTTCAAAAATGCAAAAGTTCGTTGCGCTTTTAACAACAAAAGTAGAGTATCTTGTTGCTACAAAGGCTAATAAAGAAATGATTTGGTTATAGAGGTTTATGGAGGAACTGGGAAACAAGGATGAGAATAATAGGTTGTACTATGATAGTGAGAGTGAAATTTATCCTTCAAATAAATCATCCTTCCATTCAAATACTAATAAGATAAAACTCGGGTACCATTTCATATGATCCTTCTTGGAATATGGACATTTGAATTTGGAAAAGATACATATTAGCTAGAATCTTGTAGACATGTTAACAAAGAGAGTAACCAGGGATAAAGTGAGTTCCTTCTCAGTTTAATTTGGTCTTAAAGAATAAAGGTTAATATGAGAAATATTCTAGGTCCAAGGTGCAGTATAGTCCAACAAGTACAACAATAGTGGAGTTGTTGTGATCAATCTCCATGTCGGAGATTGTTGGTTGTGGAGCATGATTATATTCTTGATTTAGAGGTTTGTTTTAGTCATTCTTGGACCCCATTCCCTAATGGGGGGGTGTGGGGGGGATTTCCCCCCACAAATGTCGCTAGGGGGGTCTAGTGGGGGGTGGGAAAATTTTCGTTGTAAAATATTGTAATTTCGTAGTCAATCTAGACCATTTAGTATAAGGTCACAAATATGATGGTACATGTTACTTTAAGGGTTTTTTTCTCTAAAAGGAAACACTCTCTTATGAGAAATTGTATTTTGGTTGTGTATTATTGTGAATGTTGTATTCTGAGAGAGGAGAATCCGAGAGAAATAAGAGGAAGTTACATCAGTTGAGTTGTAAGCTGTATCCGTTCATTTTGCTGGATAATAAAAATGAAGGACATGACAAATTCTCTTGTGGACATATCCCACACTGGGTGAACCAAGTATATTTGATTCTCTATTGTATTGTGTATCTTCTGTGATTTATTTCCACATTTGTTTTATTTTATTGCTCCATGATCCTATTTTTCTAACATGTACTTCATGATGCACCTATTGGATCCTATGAATGACCCTCTTATCTTTTTTGGCATAATCTTTTCCATCCAATTTACTTGCTTCTCCAAAAGCAAAATCTATAGGTGATTTAGGAAAATTCCATAAACATGTCTCAAAAGGAGATACCTGAGTAGAAGAATGCATTGCACAATTGTAGGCATGTTGTACATAGTGAAATTGTTCATCCCACAACTTAGGATGTTTAGTTCGGTACCCTCAAAGAAAATGTACCATTGTCATATTCACCACCTATGTTTTCCTATCGGTCCGTGAATGAAAAATAATGCTCTTATTTAACTTAGTGTCTATAAATCCCAACAATATAGACAAAAAATTCCCCAAAGAACCGAGAGTCTCGATCAGATACAATAGATGTAGGAAGCCCAAAATGAACCCAAACTTTATTAAAGAGCAATTATGATGTTTAATCAGCTGTGACTTGCTTCTTACAAGGCATTAAGATACACATATTATTGAACATATCCACTATGACATAAAAATAATCATGACCTCTTCTAGACATCGACAAACCTCCCACAAAATCCATGGACACACTTTCCCATGGGTGAGAAGGTACTAGAGGTGGTGTATATAACCGCAACTTTATGTTTCTAGGATTACTTGTGGCACATTAAACACACCCTTTTACATACTTGGAAAATGTTTTATTCATTCGAGGAAAATAATAATATATTTGCAACTATGCCACTATCCTTCCTACCCTGAATTGACCATAAATGAGAGATGTATGTGCATCCCTGATTACATTTTCTCTTTCATCCCTGGGTATACAAATCTTTCCCAAATGATACAATAAATTATCATGCACATGCTAATCCAATTCTTCATTTTTATTTCTATGAGTTAGAGCTTCATACACATATTCAAAGTGATCATATTTAGCAAATTGTTCAACAAAACTTTCATCAGTGAAAGAATTATGCTTTAGTATTGTAGATGCATTTATTATTGGTCTTGATAACATGTCTGCAACTTTGTTAAAAAATCCCTTCTTATACTTAATTACCAAATGAAATTTATGTAAGAAATACATCCATATAAAGTGTTATTATTATTGTAGCCTTGTTTGTGATTGCAAATAAGTTAATTGTTGATGATTTGTGTGAATTATTATTTCCTTCCCCATTAAGTAATGCTTCCACTTTTTAACACTTTGTACCAAAGCATATAGTTCCCTATCATATGTTGGATAGTTAATTATTTCTTGAGTAAAATTTCATAATGGTAACAAATACGTTTACCTAGATGCATCAAGACTTCTTCCATGGCATACATACTTGCATTGGTTTGTATTTCGAATGGTTGTTGTAGATCCAGTAGAGCCAAAATTGTTACGGTAATTGTTTTCTTTTTCAATGTCTCAAAGGATTTTTGTTTATTTCCTCCCCATTGAAAGACTTGTTTCACACTTGTTAATCCATGCAAAGGAGTTGTTATGAAATCGAAATCAACAATACATTTTCTCCAGTATTGTACTACCCCTAAGAATCTCTTGAATTTTGTGGCAGTGTTTGTCTTGGGAAAATTCATGACGACTTCCACCTTAGATGGATCTATCTTCAACTGACCATTACCTACAATATAACCCAAGTAAACTGGAGAGATTTTTTCAAATTCACATTTAGACATTTACATACAAATTCTCCATTTTCCAAAGTTCAAATACTTTCCCAACATGAATTACATGATCTTCCCATGTTCGACTAAAGACCAAAATATCATCTAAGTAGACACGGAAAAAATAATCTATAAAAGGCATGAATACATCATTCATTACCCCCATAAATTCCACAGGTGTATTTCCTAAACCAAATGGCATAACCAACCATTCAAATTGTTATCTCCTAGAGTTTTCTCTTGACTACAATAAAGCAAATCCTAGGCATCTTAAAATATAATATTTTGTGTTTTGTTTGGTGGATCAGGTTAACTGATATTGGGATATCAAAACAAGGGACAACTCTCAGACTCATAAATTACATATCATGGATTTAAGGAAAATGAAATCGATGTTCAAACACTTTGTATCAAATAAGTGAAAGAGGGAAGAGAGGAGAAGCACATATATAAATATAACAATCTCACAAGTTGTTAAATTAATACATTCACATGGTTGAATATTCAATAACTAGAAATGCTTTCCAATTATCAACATAAATACTAAAATGAAAATTATGAAATATAGAACATCACAGTAAGGATTCACTATTGAAAACTCTATAGATCATAGACCATTAATGTATGCTACATCAACAACAATCCCATCCAAATAAGAAGGAATTTTCTTTTTTGAAAATAAAGATACATAATATGATATTGAACTCACAAGAATTATTTAGTAATGTGATATATGCATTAAATCCACAGTTCTTCTTAAAAATATATCTTTACAACCAATTGCCAAATCCTAGAACTGAACCCTTTCTTCGGTTTTCAGTATGTATTTTATAGATACAAAATTAATTCAAAAATAGATCTAAGATCTAAGATTAATGGATCATAACCTAAATTAGAAAAAAAAATAATATCTATAGATATCACTATTGGATTTCATGATTTGGAGCATGAAATCCAATTTTCAGTTCCAGATCCACTTTTATGCCTTTTCTTTGACCATCTATGATTTTAGACATCGATCATATATTTGGAATATAACATACTTTAGAAAGTAAAGAAACATATAGTTGAGGGTTGTCAATAGTATTAACAACTTTCTAGATATTCTAAAAAATTGAAATTTACAAAACAATGAGAAATTGTCATTCTCAGAATTTATGGTAGTGCTTTTGAATTTTATTGTATGGGAGTCACTACCGGGAGGTCTGAAACATTTTCTAGTAGTGTTTATTTCCTGTAACTTAAAAAATATTTAGATATCATTTTTGGGATTAATTGCATAGAGTAAATAATTAATCTATGACCTATATCCATGAGTATTAGTCGCAACTGACCATAAGTCATTAATTTATGACCCATATCCATGAGTATTAGTCGCAACTGACCAATAATTCTCATGATTGGAATAGAACACTTAACACTCATTGCATAACCAACGAAATGAATCACATAACATCAATCATCACTTTCGAGGCTTGCACCTAGTAACCAGGACTTCCCAGGTGGTCACCCATCCCAAGACACCTCTGGATCAAGTGCGCTTAATTATGGATCTTTTTGCACAATCAAGTTGACTTATCTTGCTACCCCATTTGAAAAAACTTAGAAAGTATTGTTCCTTATGAATTATATTGTTAGATCTCCCTTCACTCTTATTATTTAAGCATAGAGGGGCTTCTGCAGTGCAACATATTAGATATCATTTTTGGGATTAACTGTGTAGAGTAAGTCTTTAATCTGTGACCCATATCCATGAGTATTAGTCGCAACTGACCAATAAATATCATGATTTGAATATTCCACTTAGGAATCATTGCATTTAGTGATGCTCACATGGTTTACGAAGTGGGATTGAAACAAACAAAATGAATCACATAGCATCAACCATCACTTCCAGGGCTTGCACTGGGTAATCATCAATACAAAATATTGTTCATTGGTTTTGATAGTGATGGATTGAATGATGAATGATGATGGTTAATTCATTGCCATCGCTAAGAAGGAGAAGCATGTTTCCATTTCGACAACCTTCATGAGTTCTGCGGTAAGAATTGTTATCTAGGAGAAAATGATTTCATGTGGAAAATTTGAAAAGTGCTTTTCTTTAAAGTGGAAATCACCCTCATAAAGGTATGTGCCTATTAAAAGAGGCAAGTTAATCTTAATTTTAAATGTTACCTGCATGGAATGCCATATGTTATGAAATCCTAGTCATGGAAGAGTTTGTAAGGATAAGAATGGAGAATAGTGAAATCAAAGTCACTTTTATAGATTTGGAAATTAGAAGGGTCTTTGAAAAGAGAAATGGAATGTGTCCATGTCCAAGATAATGAAGGTAATGATTGTGGTTGTATCCCCTTAATTAATTTCTTTTTTGTAAGTGTTGTTTCAAAGGCTATGGTCACATTTATAAAGCTTTTCATCACATTTATAAATCTTTTCATACTAGTGTATGTAAAAAGTTGTCCTTTCAAATTGTAAAAGGCTCATTGAGTATATAGATAAGTTATTTGGAATGCTCATGTAGGGTTTTCTCTTGTAAAGAGGAACTTGAGTCAAGTTGTAATAGGTCAAAGTCAAGTTCAAGAGAGAGGTCAAGGTCAAGTGAATGAGTATAAAATCTTTTTGAAAAGGATTCTTGAAATGTAAAGTCATTACAAGAGAGTATTAATTTCAAGAAGAGTCAAAATGAGTGTTAGTTAAAGTTAAAGTGAGAGTTTGTTTGCTAAGCTAGTCAAAAGTTGAGTCCAAATCAAATGTTAAGTGATGTAAAATCATGGCAAGTGGTGCATCAATTAAGTTTGCCAATTCATTGTCATAGGTTGTCTTGTTGGATCTTGATCAACTCCAACAAGAAACATATCCATAAAGAATAGTGAAACGAAAAACAAGATGCAAGAAGCATTGTAAAACAATAAAAGACAAAATCATGATGTAGAAGACAAAGGGTGATAGAAGAAAAAAATGAATGGTGAAAGACAAGGAAGAAAGCTTTTCGTTGGAAGAGGTAATGAACAAAGAAGACTCCAGATGAAGATATGGTATGTTTGATGATTAGATGTAAATGAACATATGTAATGGGCTTGTAATTTGTTGGGAATTTAGTAAAGAATGTGGAATGTTTGGTTTACCTAAGATGAAATGATGCATATATGTTGTAGGGGCTGCATGATAGGTTGTACCAAAGACCCCATAGATTAATTGGTCCAAAGTTGTAAAGGTTATCCATAGGAAAACTATATTCCCCAGGTGTTTAGTAAGCCTTGTTGAGTCAGGCCTACATGGATTAGTGTGATCATGTAGTATGTATCCCTCTTATTCTTATAGTGGATGTGGCATCAAGTTGTGGAATTAACCACTAGGTAGGTACAAGGGTAGCAGGTGTACTCGTATCTAAGTTTTATGGTAATCAGAGAAGTTAGATCTTTGATTAAGAGGGGGAATGGGAGATAGAGTAATCCTAGAGTGTGAGTTGGTTGGGACCAAGTAATGATTAAAGGATAGTCTAATGTGTTAATGAACCATGTAGTTGAAAAGGATTCTTAGAGAACTAGAGAGTACATTGGTTGACACCATGTATCTCGGTAGATGGATTTCTTTTTTGCGCCAAGAGGCACATTTATATAGACCGGGTGGGAGGGATGTGTTCATCTATCCAAAATGAAATAAATATTAAATATTAAATATCAAATAAATGAATTAAAAAAAAATATTAAATATTAAATATTAAATAAATGAAAAAATGAATTAAACAAACCTGGGATTTGATCCCTCTCGACGCTTTGTAGAACCATAGTTTGATGGGTCTATATTGGTATATGGACATCAATGATCAGGTGGTTGAAGGGACAAAAGCAAGAAACTAAAGTTTGAGCATTGATCAATGGTTTGTAGGTACAAAAGAAGAAGAAAATTTGAGGATGAAGCTCATAGTGAAGAAATCCCAAGTGAGTGTGTGCATTATAAATCAATTTCCCCATCTGTGTACAAGGTTCATGGTCAGCTGAAACCATCTATGTGTGCAAGATTCATGCTCAAGAAAAACCATCTATGTGTGCAAGGTTCATGGTCAACCAAAACCATCTATGGCAAGGTTCATGGCCAACCAAAACCATCCATGTGAGAGGTTTGTGGTCAACCAAAACCATCTATCTCTGCAAGGTTTGTGTTCATCTGAAACCATCTATGTGAAAGGTTCACGGTCAGTCAAAACCACTTGTAAGAAAATTGTGTGGTTACCTAGAAACCACTTGGTGTGATGGTTAGTGGTCAACCGAAACCACTTGAGCATTGTAATGGTTAGGGGTAAGTTGAAAAATTCAAAGAAGATTTATGATGAAGGGAATCCAGTAAAATGAAGTAGCACATTGAAGGAATCCCAACCATATGCAGATGAAAAAAGATGATGAAACGACTATGATAAAGACCTAACCAGATAAAGATTAAGGCATGTACTCGTTAAAGGGGAGTGTTAGAATACATAACTCATACTTGTGGCATAATCACCTGTTGAGCACGTAAACTAGACTTGATGACCTGTGTGAGTAAGCAAGAGACAAGTCAATCAATGTAGTTGATGGAGATAAGGATGTAATAAGTAAGATTGAATAGTGTGAGGAGAAGTGTCTAGAAGAGAGAATCTCAGCCCTTGATCTATGCTCATGATCAATGGTCCAGATTCATAAATGTGTATAAATAGAGGTGAGATCTAATGACAAAAATCAGGTTGTGTTTGTGTGCTCATATTTGTCTCTTTTGTTGTGTATTGTGTGTTTTATGTTTATATCTACTAACAGGGTGAGGCCAGACGTTGAAGTTCCAGAAAGTGTTTTCAAACAATTGGAAAAGTGTGGACTATTCATGGAAGCCAAGGATGACTGGATGAACTACAAATCTGCTTGCTCATCCAAGGATTTGACACAATTTGTGATATGTTGAGGCATTGTATGGACAGAAGAAACATTTTTAGACTGGTGGATCCATTTTTTTTATCACAGAGGGAGAAATGATGGCTGAGGATGAAGAACAATACAATTTTCATCGATGATATTTATGATGATGCATGTGTTGGAGGGTTTGTTGACGTTGGTCAAGAAATATTAAATTATGCCAAAAATAAGGATCATATAAAGAGGATTCTTAATACAGATAATATTGATGGTGACATGAAACTGCATCATGCAACTACAGGGGAACACTTGGAAGTGGGATCTTGTTTTGGAAAGGCCATTGTTGATCTTCCAGAATCAAGCGCAAAAGTGTGGAAATTATTAGATGTTGAATTCTCTTTTATTTGGGGATCCCAATGAGAATATTTCCATTATGCTCGAGGACATATGTGATTGGTTTACCCAGAGAATTGAATAAAAATATAATAAAAGAAACTCTAATGTTGATTGATTGTTAGATTGAAGGTAGGATGGTAAAGACTCTATTCTAGAAGTTTCCAATGCCCTCATTATATTGCCAACACATGAAGTTATCAGTTTCTCCTCACACACTCATGAAGTTGAAACAACGGTTTTGAATGGTAGAAATTTTAGTGCACGAGATAGTGTAAAATAAACCAATGTAAGAAGCTTATCCTTCCACTATCGAGAAGAGAAGGTTGAACCTTAGAAAGAAACGTATTCATGTGTCATTTTTCATTGATGAAATCATGGTTCTTATTATCCCCAAATCCTAGGGATAACTAAGAAGATGATGTATCAAGGCCCTCAGGTGGAACGCATGGAGTACCAAGAGACAATTTTACCAATAGTGTCCATTTCCACATGAAAAGATCCACCTCACCACCACAACTCGAGGTTCGTCACGACAATATCCACCACATTAGCTAGCCTATGGAAGAAATTGGGTCTTGTTGCATGAGGTACAAGTCAAGGATTATGGTGATTGTCATTTCAATATTTGAGGCATTTGAGTTTGTTTCATCTATTACTACTTTTGATTATGTGACATTTTCTTGGACATTATGCTCTTTTCCTTGTTTCACTTTGGTGGTTGACATTTATACCTAGTAAGTGGGTCACCCTTAGGGATAGGGTTTCTATGAGGAGGTCCTATTGAAAATTCATCATCTCGTTCCCAACCATACTTGTCACTTTCCACACTTCATCCCCTCATCTCCTTACCTTTTGGGATTTTCAAGTGTACTGACCCAAGAAGGGGTTGTCCCTCATTTCATTGGAAGAAGGGATTGAAGGCCCAGAGGCTTGTCGCTAGAAAAATATAAAATCTTGTTAATTTCCAAATACCTTAATACAAAATACTACAATAGTACCAAAGATATCTAAGTACAATAACCAAACAAGATATATGGAACAATATAGAAACCACCACTTTATTATATCAAAACCCTTAGGGTAGGGAAACACCATACAATGGATCCTATTAAGGAAGGGATATTCTCCTGTTCACTTGCCTCTTCGAGGGGGCATCCTCCTATTGATGTGAAAAAAATCTTTTATACGACAATGGTTGAGTTATTAAGCATGTGTTGATTAACCAATTAGGAAGCTTAAAGAAAGAGGAAGAAGTTATAAGAGAAACATGACAGCCATATAAACATGTACAGATCTGAAACAAATCATACAAACAACAACAAAACATAACACCAATGTGATAACGGAGTTCGGCAATCTCGCCTACGTCTCTGGGCCTTTATCTCACTGGGTGAGGTTTTCTTATTTATTTTTGAAGATTTAAAATTTAATCACAGTAGTGCCAAAAGGTTACAAAATTGATCTAGCCTTGTTTTACCAAATCTCTAGAACCCAACAAAAGAAATGACACTCAAATCGGATGACCGAAGATCACAGAAATGGTCTCCAAAGGTGCGCTCCTCAACAAATTCCCTGCATAACAATGGCTTTGGCTTGGAAAATATTCAACATAAACCTATTCTCAATGTCCCCTCCTAGCCTCAAGAAGGCCTAGTTTATATATATCTAAAGTTGTGTTGGCAACAAATTCAATTTTTTCCATTGCCCTATAAGCTGCCTACACCTATGACTTTTGAACTTCAAATTACCGTCGCTTTTTGCAAATAGAAGATATTTTCATTTCATGCGACATTTGCAAATTGGTTTCAATTTGGTTTTCATGACTGTAAGCGCGAAAACTTCTCCATCATTATTTGAACTGTCATGATCTTCTCATTGATATTCTGAAAGGCACTTACCTTTGGTTTGTTATTAAGTGGCTGGAATGATTTTTCGAACTATATCCATTTGCCTATTCTTGCTTTGATTGTGCAACTTGATCTTTATTTGATTGATAAGGCATTGAGCATGTGAATTTATGGGTTATATTTGATTCTATAAGGGTCATGGTTGATTTTGTTTTATATAATGTGATCCTTATTATTATAATCTCTTGGCTTGTCGATTTTATGAAATCATTGGTCACAATGTTTATAAATGTTTGATTACACATTATGCAATGGCGCATTGGTTAAACATTTGGGTTTTGATTTAACGTTGAATGACAATGGTTTGAATTATTACAAAGGCACATATTTAACTTCGGGTTTGATTTCGTATTGAACATTCATGGTTTCAAACAATAGATTGGCGCATTGACATATCATCCACCGTTTAATCCTTGGGTTGGCCAATTAATATGGTTGAACGATGTCATGATTGATTGAACATCGTTGTACTTTGTCATTACTTCTATGCATGGCGGTGGATAATCCCACCACCCTCGCACGTGCACATTAACTTGCTTCCCCTTTCATCTTTCGTAGCTGTTAGTCCAAACGATTTTGCTCCTGTGTGTTGTTGTGTTTAATCTGAACCCTACCATGCGCCCGCACCATGGCTCCATTCGTAAGGGATGAACCCAATGGTAGCCAGGCGTTGTTGATGTTCGACAGTGCTTACAGTGACCTTGTGGAATTTGGATGGCTCCCGTTCATATGAAAGTTTGATGGATTTAACCCTTGCGTGGATCGACAATTCGCATTAAACTTTGATGGCTGCCGAGCCAAGGTTGGGGATGTCCAATTGGAAATTGACGAGCAATTTCTCAGCTTAGCTACCGGTCTGCCTACCACTGGACAACGATGGTCAAAAAATTGCAAAGTGGAAGATGTCCGATGGACACTGCTCTTCCAGTCGCGAAGGGTGAGCTCCTGTGACAAAGGTTTGCCCGCGAGTATGCTCAAGCAACGTTGGCACGACTTGCTGATGATAACCAATCATTTTATCACCTGTGAGGGTCGGTAAGGTTTTGTTTTCTTGTACCACCTTCGGTTACTTATGGTTTTCATGGGCTATGAGCTTAATATGCCTTATTACTTGCATAAGATCTTGTTTAAAATGTCTAAAAGATATAAACGGAATCAGGCCGATAGCAGCCTTTTTCACTTTGTGTTGATTAAAATGATTGTTGTTTGTCATTTGGGGTTACACCGAGACTGTTGGAATGATTTTATTATGCGTAATAATTTTGAAGATTCAAACCCACCACAGGTTGACAAACCTGTGGTGAGAGAGGGCAAGTTTTCACCCCCGGTACCTTACAGTGCTCTGTTACCTAAAAACTTACCCGACTCACCTATCGACCTACCCCAGTCTGTGACCAAGGATGTCGAAACTGTTAAACCCGTGGCTAAAAGGCCTAAAGCCAAACCTACTCTGAATTCCAAAGGCAAAAAGAAYGCTCGATTAATCTCTCGCATGGAGAGAAACAAACCGAAACCTCCTGTCAACCCTGACCCTATCATGGTGAGTGAAGATTCCGACTCAGAGGTGGAACRTTACCTGGCAAGTGAGTATCCCTATTCGGAAGGTCTTTGTGCCAAACCTGCATACGATTTTGTGAAAAACCTACCACCTTGCTTGCAAAATGACCCTAGTTATCCAGGCATTAAACTGCCTTGTGAAACCCCCGGTGACTTGTCAAAACCCTCCCCTGCTCTATCTCAACCCGCTGCTCCACTATGTGATCATTGTGGCTCCTGGTTAGAAAGGTATTACCTTGATGTGCCAATGCTACAGTCCAGACTTCATTCTCTGGAGGATCAAGTTGCAAGGCTCACCATTCAAAGGGATAAATTGCAAGCCATTGATAAGAAACAACGAACAACAGGTTCTATTTTGTTTAAGAATGTGGAGTTGGCTACAACGGTTGTCAATTCGAAATTGGTATAGCTCGAGTAGCCTCACTGGTATGACTATCACCTACTTATATGACAAACTCATAGCTCTGTTTACAACGTAGATTTGCTTCGTCACATAAGCATGCATTATTGTATATAATTTTGTTTTGATAAATCGAATGTCGTTTTCCCAGTTTAGCTTTGATTGGATTTAGCTTTGATTCGATTGATCGTGGTATGGATTTGATTGTTTTAATTTAGTTTGAATTGAATACTCTGTTGCTTATTGAAGTTGTTAATATCTTTTCTAAACACAGGTTGTTTCTGGTATTTCAATTTTGAACACAGTCAATGTCTCGATTCGAATTGGCTATATTCTATACGATATGGTTGGCAATAATGGTTAACTGTTATGATTTTATATTCCATGTCATTTTCGACTAATTCGAATACCATTCCATATGCTTCTGTTAATATGTAACCAAATTGGGAATAAATACGAATCATAATTGTTATACCCAAACAATCGATTCCCATTGTTTAGTTTGACCATGTTATCATCTTGATTCATATTGCAACAAATATATTGTTTAAATTTGATTTGGGGAACGAAAGTGATTACGCCCAGGATTACGATTTGTTTCTATATTTGACTCAGTCATGATTTGTTTCGATTGTTTCCCAGTTTACGATTATCAACTCTGTCGATTTGATGATGGTTGTGATTACTATTTTTGTTCATGACTGTTGACTGTGTAACGCTCAACGATCGAAGTCTATGGCAAAGTTTGGTTGATGCTATTATGAATGTTTTATTTGACTATAATCGTAACAGTCTTTCCATGTTGGTATTTGATTAAAACAACATGAATCTTGTGCAAATTGTTATAGCCGTAACAAATGGATTATGATTGTGTTGGATTACATCGTATCTTATACGATATGATTCACTATTAATTTCATTTGGATATGAACAGCCTTGTTACTGTTTGACCCGGTTTTATGGTAGCTGAAAAACAGAGTATCCTTATCCTCTTTCGATTGAATCCCTTTCGAGTTTGTTTAATTTGAATGATAAGTTCATTTGAAACATTAGTGATTCGATTTCAATCTTTATTAAAAGAAAATTAAATTGGATTATTTTAAAAGGATTTCATTTGATCTCTATCTGGTCCTGTATGCTATTTTAGACTAGCTACAGAATCAAATGATTCTGTAGCTAAGTCTGTAAGTTTAGATTTATATTATTTTGTTGATGAAATATATTTCTAATTTGATATTTTTGGTCTATTGCAAGTAAATTCGAAATTGCAGTAGAGTTATTGAGAAGTTAGGGGATATTTCAAATATTTCACTTGCATTTTATTTTCCTAGTTTAGTTGATTCTGGGATATCTCCTAGATTGTGTAAAACAATTTGATATTATCCACAGGGAAGTTTTACCCTATGGAGAGACTTATATATACTTATCATTTTTTTAATAATGTACATCCCCATTCCTGGTAGAACAAGGATATGGAGTTCTAATACAGACTGAAGCAGAATTTGGTGTTTTGTCACAGCTTTAGCTTCTCATTATATCAATATTTTGTTTCATGTTGTGTATATCAATTTGTGTATGGTTAATGACTACTTTAGATATATTAATCATGTGTAAATGATATAATTTTAATCACTGTAATCCATATCTGGTTTCTTCCAGGTGTATAAAAGACACAACAATTGTTAATTCAGTTTGTGAATGACAGGTTTATCTTCTTCATTAATTGAATTATTTAATATAAGATTTTGCATAATAGGTTTCCCTTATTGCAGAGATTTATAAATCTTATAGTTGTTATGATTTTTTATGTCTTGTTTGTCCGGTAAACACTTCAAAGAGTAGCACAACCAATCATTTACGAAAAGATTTGGAATAACCGGTGCGAGTTTCCTTCCTCCGACCAGCTTAGAAGTCATCATATGCAGGACAAATTAGGAGCGCTTCCAGGTCAATTAGTCGCTTATCTATTTACTCTTTTTATCAGTATAGGTAGAATTAATATATTAGATTGTTTAATTTCAGTAAATATATTAGATCGTTTAATTTTAGTAGTTTTATTTCTTTTTCATAAAATATAAAAATCAAAAAACATATCTGGCTGTCTTAGGGAAGAAAACACATGAGTTTTGCAGGTTTTAATTAAATCTGTAGGTTGTTTATCGTGTACATTTGTGAATAAGTAAAATTGCAACTGGTAATTAGATAGTTGATTTGAGTTATTATAATAGTAATTAGTAGATTGTATATAATAGTTAGAATAGTTATATTTAGTTTTAGTTTAATTGAGTAGTTTGTTTTAATTAGATTAGTGTGTTAGTTTGTATGTTTTTAGTTAATTTGTTTTATTAGTTTTATTTAGTTTTAGTTTGTTTTATTTGTTTTAGTTTTAGTTTAGTTAGTTTAGATTAGTTTTCTCTTTGGTTTTCTTAAAAGACCTTAGAGCGGCCAACGGAGCCGTTAAACTCGTCAAGGTGGTTCATTCCAAATGGCTTGGGTTATTTAGACAACCCCAGACTGGTTCCACTCTCTTATTTGACGGACGATCAATTTTGATCATCAACAAGTCGGTAACCATATCCCAACTTCCCGCCAAGATATGACCTAAAAAGGGGTCCAATATCCCCCAAAAAGGGCTAAGAATCTCCAAAAACAGGCCTATAATCCATTAAAAATCACTATAATAAAGTTCATAACCCACTTCTATAGTAATATAGGGTGCAACCCCCTTTTGGTTGGCCCCTGGTTCTATGATCACTCTCCATATGGCCTAACACTAGCTGTATGCACTACCCCCCTGGTATTTAGCCTCCCCCGACCTCAGTGCTTGGTCGCATGGACTTCCACATGCCCGTGTATCATCCCTCCATGCGTTGTTATGGTTTTAGGCCTCGAAAAGATCAACCCATAGTTTAGCACCTTGGTCGGTGGGCTAGCCTAATCGACCGGATTTTATCCCACATTAAACATGCCAACCAACAAACTAACTCAAGGTCATATGGTGGGTAGACCAAAACCTGGGGCTAGTGTCATATTTTGCGTGAATATACCAATATGCAGGGTTAAGGTGATATGTCATAGGTTGCAATTGGGGCCTAGGGCCTAGCCCCAACCCTAACCTTCGCCAAATCCACATAGAAGCAAGCTTAAGTAGCAATGGCACCAATAGTGGTTAAGGAATGCCAGGTAGGTGGGCTGGTAGCCTGGCCTATGCTAAAACATTTCCCAGTGGAGAGGTCTCAGGATCAAACCCCATAACTCCAAAAATTTTCATAACCAAACAACCATCGAATGGGTGCCACGTGGAAGCCCATGTCTCAGCTAGGTGGAACCTCACCATTCATCCAAATAATATGCCATGCATAAAATAATCATTGGTCCAAATGTCTTCCACCTGTCATCATACTTTCCCAGTCATTGTTTTCCATGTGTCATCGTATGGATGTGCCACGTGTCACCATTGCAAGGGTGACACATGTCACTCCCTGATTGTCCCATCTGTAGTTTCCACGTCATCGGTCTGTATGCCCAGTAAGCCTTCCATGTCAACAACAATTGTTCTTGCCACGACAGTTGTATGACTATATGGCATGTACAATCATCTTCCACGTGGCAATGTATGGACTGTACAGTCATCATTTTTTGTCTGTTTGGCAAAACGAACAGATCGCCATAACTTGAGCATATGACATTTGTTTGAGACCATTCAAGTTGTGTTGGGTTTATATTGACAAGGTCTACACACACATCCATTTTGAATCCATTATGAGAACTTTGATTTTTAGGCCTTTCTGAGCCCCATCAAGCTCCTGGATCTGATTCTGGATCACACCTCCCCACTAAAGGATATTTTGGTCCCCAAAAGGTTACTGACCAGTCATCAAACTTGGGATAGGCCACCTGGCTTGTTCCCTATCTTTGAACTCTGTCTTGTGCACCTGTCTCATCAATATCAACTGTAACACAATCATGACAACTGACATCATATTGTTAGCCATTTGTACCCTGTCACATCTTACTGAAGCCACTATCATCCATGTAGACAACATTACTAATGATAGCATCAAAAATATGACTTCAAATGAACTGATATGTTTGTAATACTTTCATGACATTATCTTATCTTGAAGAAAATTGTGATTGATTTTCCATTCTACAATCATCTCATGTTCTTTCTTAAGATTGATTATTTGATTTGAAACAATTATAGGTGTGTTTCTTTCTTGAGCTTCCCTCTTTAATTGTTCCATAGTTTGAAGAGTTTTATTTTCCTTTAAATGATGAGCATGAACCACATATTCTTGACCTCCTTTGGTTAAATGATATTAATTATTTGTCTTGTAGAAGATTGCTTTATGATCAAACAAGTATGGACTGCCTAAGACCGTTCCACATTCAGTTAGTGGCACCACATCACATGTTACCTCATCTACAAACTTAGATGAAATTGCAAATTTTAATGTGCACTTCTTTGTTATGTTCATTTGATGATGGTTTCTTATCCATTTAAGTGTGTATGGCTTATGATCCATCTATGTTATTAATCCCAATTTCTTAACCAATTCCTCGAAAAAAGTTAGATTGAGATCCACTATCTATCAATGTGTCAACCTTAGTGTGCCGCATGATGACCATGATGTGAAACACTTTACTTCTACAATAAAATCCTTCACCAATTTTACCTGTCATACCAATCAATGAGACCTTAGATTCGTCACTTGAATCCAATCCCAAGTCCATGGGTTGTGTTGTCGCTGCAACTGTTTTCCTCCCCTTCTTATCCTTGAACCACTTCGGTCTCTTCTCAGTATGCAATTGCAAACAATGGTCCTCATCATGACCCTATTTCTTGTTATGCTTGCAAGAGGGATTCTCTTCCTTTCTTCTCACTGAATTTGACTTATTTCCATGCCACTTCCTTTTTTTCGCTTTCCTTGAAGATGATTCGCCTGATACACCAACATCTGTTTTCCCTGCTTCAATGTATGTTGCTTCAACAAAAACCTCATCAAGATTAGTTGGTCCAAACATGAATACAGTATTTCAAATATGTGCAGGTAGACCTCATATATACTTCATAAGAGTTTCTTGGTTATGTAAAGGAATATCTAACATCAATGCCATTTTACGAAAGCCATCTGTGTATTCTTGCATTGTTTGTCCTTTTCTTAGTTTTAAAGATTTCCATTCAATTAATGCTTTCTCTTTATAACCCAATGGATATAATTGCTTTCTAAGTGCAGAAATAAAACTTTTCCATGATGGAAATACATTACCCACTTGTTGCATGCCATTTTGCAACTTGCTTTTCCACGAGATGAGTGTTGTGCCTACAAGTCTCAATGATTCCAACTTGATTTGTGTGGCCTAATCCTTGATCTATTGCACACTGGAATAAACCTCCATCTGTCTGACCCAATTGTCAAGTCTATCTGCATGAACTTCACCATCATACATGGGTAATTCGAATTTAACATCAAGTTTTAATAAAGGCATTTCAATGTTATGTATATAAACATGTTTCTTTGCATTGGATTTAGAACTTTAACTTGAAGAAGAAGGAGAAGAAGGAGGTAATGATGGAGGTGAAGGAGGAATTTGAGGAGGATCCTCTCCTTCTTCACTTTTTCCCTTTGAAGATTCACCAAGAATTGGTCTCTTTCATTCCAAGTAATCTTCATACAAAACCTTCATCATCTATGACATGGCAAAGAAAGTTTTTTGAAACTCTTTCTCATACTGAGAAAGTACCTCTTTCGATGGCATCTTCTCTCTTTGAGAAGTTCTCTTTCTCAACCAATCAATGGATTCTCTTAAAAAATATTGCCTTCACCACGATGTATCTTCTCCTGGTTAACATGCAAAACTCAAATCCAAATGTCAATTATCTGTGATACCACTTGATCCGAAAAAGATCTTTTATACGAGAATGGTTGAGTTATTAACCATGTTTTGATTAACCAATTAGGAATCTTAAAGAAAGAGGAAGAAGTTATAGAATAAACATGACATCCATATAAACATGTACAGATTTGAAACAAAACATAAAAACAATAGAAAATCTCTAGAAATGACACTCAATTCGGATGACCGGAACTCCCAAAAATGGCCCGCAAAGGTGCGCTCCTCAATAGCTTCCCTACATAACAATGGATTTGGTTTGAAAAATATTCATCATAAACCTGATATCAATGTCCCCTCCTGGCCTCAAGAAGGCCTGGTTTATATAGATCTGAAGTTGGTAACCATCTCCCAACTTCCCCCCAAGATCCGACCTCAAAAAGGGCCCAATATCCCCTAAAAGGGGCTAAGAATCTCCAAAAACAGGCCTATAATCAATAAACAATCACTATAATAAAGTTCATAACCCACTTTTGCAGTAATATAGGACACAACCCCCTTTTGTATGGCCCTTGGTCCTATGAGCACTCTCCATATGGCCTAGTGCTAGTTGTATGCATTGGCCCCTTGGTATTTAGCCCCCCCCCTGACCTCAGCACTTGGTCGCATGGTTTGACACATGCTCATGTATCATCTCTCCACGTGTTGTTATGGTTTTAGGCCCCCGATGGATCCACCCAGGTTTTAGCAGCTTGGTCGACAGGCTAGCCCGACTGGCTCGGTGCTATCCTACATTAAACGCGCCAACCAATGAACTAACTCCGGGTGATATGGTGGGTAGGCTGAAACTTGGGGCTAGTATCATATTCCTTGTGCATATACCAATCTATAGGGTTAAGGTCATATGTCATAGGTTGCAACTGGGGGCTAGGGCCTAGCCCTAGCCCTAGCCTCCGCCAACTCCACATAGAAGCAAGCTTAAGTAGTGATGCCGCCAATAGTGGTTAAGAACAACTAGGTAGGTGGGTTGGTAGCCCAACCTATGCCAAAATGTTTTCTAGTGGAGAGGTCTCAGGGTCGAACCCCATAACTCCAAAATTTTGCATAACCAAACAACCAACGAATGGGTGCCACATGGTAACCCATGTCTGGGCCACGTGGCACCTCACCATTCATCCAAATAATCTGCCATGCGTCAAATGCTCATTGGTCCAAATGTCTGCCACTTGTTAGAACAATTTCCTAGTCAACATTTTCCACATGTTTCCATATGGATGTTACACGTGTAACCACTGAAAGGGTGACATGTGTCACTCCCTAATTGTCCCATCTATACTTGCCACATCATCAGTCAGTATGCCCAGTCATCCTGCCACGCCATCTTTACAGACCCTGCCACGTTAGTTGTAGGGACCCTGGCACGTCAACACCAACTATGCCTACTACATCAGTTGTACAGTTGTACAACCTCTACAGTCAACTTCCACATGGCACTATATGTACTGTACAGACTGTTCAATCATCATTTTTTTGCTTTTTTGGCAAAACAAATAGACCACCATAACTTGAGCATACAACGTCTATTTGAGCCCGTTCAAGTTGCGTTGGGTCTATATCGACGAGACCTATGCACACGTCGGTTTTGAAGCTAGTATGAGAACCTTTAATTGCAGTCCTTTCTTAGCCCCCATCAAGCTCCTAGATCCAATTCTAGATCACCTATTGAGCTACAACTCACAATACAATAATTATCTTCATGTCCCATTACATTGATTGAACCCCTTTATATAGTCTTACCATCACCAAAGAACATTCTAGAGGAGGAATCTTCTAGAAGTAGAACCTTCTAAGAAGTCCTCTTAAATTTATTATATCTAACTACCCATTTGTTATATCTAACTACCATAGTGGGTCTTATTTAAAATATAGTGGACCTAGTCCACCATACATTCAATGACCTCCATTATTATCACTATGGGCCCTCTGGGCCCCCCCACTACCTCTCTAGATACCTAACATTACATATCCCTTATGAAATCATTGTCCTCAATTCTTGATGTACAACCATATACCAAGGTCCCATGGATAATTGTGGACCATAGTTTTGAAGTATACTAGAGAAGCAGGGTCCCATTGTGAAATGGAAGCCACCATGATGAAGTAGTCGAACTTCCATTGTAAACCAAGGTCCCATGACCAATTTCTCATGTGAACTCCACACGAAAGATATCGGCACCCAATAACCAAATGAAAATGATGATCCCCATACTAACACCTATCATGTGGGTCCAAATAAGAATATCCATCCACATAGTGGGAAAGAGTCAAAGATGAATCTAGACGAAACAATACCGTTGTAGATTATGCAAGATGGACACTGATAATCATAAATATCTCCTGATGTGTCACATTGATGTTCTCCACCGAAGGTGGAGTAGAGTCATCAAATAAAATATGGAAGTGGATGTCATCATAGAAATGACAACTATCCATATACCAATAATCAAATTCATCCTCCAAATCATACTAAGCATACACTTCTTGATGATATTCATTCATGATGTCTCCCATAAGATGTCTCTCTTTATGGAGAGAAAATGATCGTTGAATATTGTGATAACTATATCTGATGCCTTCCAGGTGGTCATATCGGCTTTGACTACTTCAATCATGTGTAGAATTTACCTAAGTTGAGCATGTATATCCATTGGAAACACCACATATAATATACCAAAATAAAACTCTTGAAATGATTTATCCAATGAAAATGATCTAGTAGAAATATGAGCACCCTATGAAAATTTATGAACTCTATAGTCTCGTCACTGTCACGAACAAACCCAAAAAATTGAACAATAAATTACTACAGAAAATTGCGGCTTTTTCCGGAAAAACCCTGAAAAATTGTTGAATTTAAAATGCTCATAACTTTACTTCCCAGACGCCGTTTTGGCTGATTTGTTTTTTTAAATTGGGTATTTTTTTGAGAGGAATTCAAATACCTAATATTTGTTTTTCCAAATTCATCGCATAAAGCTTCATATATGAACCTGAAGTGCCCCGCCCTCTTTTTCTTCCCTAGAAACATTATGCAAAAATAGAAAAAATCTATTCCCTTCTTTGGCCAAGGAAAGTTCTCTGATACCACTTGTTAAGTTCCAAAGACCTGAATACAAAATACTAAAATAACACCAAAGATATATGAATACAATAACCACACAAGATATATGAAAAAATATATAAATCACCACTTTAT
>JZKD02S1227680.1:84835-106852 GCA_000966675.3 Picea glauca | reverse complement strand
TATCCATCCATGGGTGTTGTATCTGCATGTGCATTTTCCTTCATGTCCAAATACCTTCATCAATCTTGTGATCCAAAACCCATGACTAGGGTTGACATCAATGACAACAACCAATATTCCAACAGAGAAGGGTCTGTAACAATGACCTGACCTAAATGATGGCTTGCAACATCTTACCTCTATCGGGAAAGGCGTCCTAAATAACAGAGAACTCCCACAAGACAAATACATACAAATAGATGAGAGACTGAATGAAAACTTGATCCTTGCATTAATGTTGCCTTGAATTTATACATGCCCATATGATTTTAGTTCATCAATCATGTTCATAGATCGAAGTCTGGAATTAGTTCTTCTACACATTTCATAGCTACTGAGAAGCTACCACGGTCGGTATATTCACTGCATGCTTATCCTATTCATATACTTCCTTGACTCATTTGATTAGTTAATGCTAACACTCCCCCTTAATTGAGAAACCATTAAGACACATATCTTATCTCTACATATTACAAACTTGTCCTCTCCAAGAGGTTTTGTAAATATATGAGCAACATTAACATTTGTGATACAATACAATAGATCAATTTCATTTGATTGTATCTTTTCTCTTACAAAATGATCGCGTGTCTCAATATGCTTTGACCTAGCATGATACATTGGATTTTTTTCCATTGTGATGGAAATTTGGTTATCACATTTGATGATTGTTGGTATTTTTTTCTTTTATCCAACATCTTCAAGTATCCTCCTTATCTAAATTGTGTCATAGGTGGAACTGCATAATTCTTTGTACTCAGCTTAAGTGGATGACAAAGAAACAATTGTTTTTTTCTTACTATTCCAGGACAAAATCCATGATCCAATACTAAACACATATCCCATGGTAGACTTCATGTCATCCAAATCTCCTGTCCAATCAGAATGTAAGAAACCTGTCAACTGAACATGAAAATCATTAGTACATTCAATAGAAAAATCATTAGTCCCTTTTAAATATCAAAGGAATCTCTTCACCACTTTTCGGTGACTCTCATGAGGCTTAACCATAAATTGACTAAGAATATTGGTTGGATATGCTATATCTTGCTTGGTTGTAGTGATATAATTCAGACTTCCCACTAATTGTTGATACAAAGTACCATCCAACTATTTTGTGTAGTCATTATTTTTTAGATTAACATTATTTTCTAATGGAGTTGATACAAGTTTACATGTGTTCATATTAAAACTCCTAAGTAGTGTGATTAAGGTATTTCAATTATCTCTCCATACCTCAAGGCCTAAACAATAATGTAATTGTCCAAAATCCTTCATTCAAATTCCCATTACAACTTTCTTTTGATCTCTTCAATCAACCTATTAGAACTTCCTATTATGATAAGATCATCCGCATATAAATAAATCAAAGCAATTTGACCATTTCCATATTTCTTGATATACAGATTGGGATCATTTTTACTTTTTATAAAACCTTGTTGAAATAAAAATGTATCAATTTTCTCATACCAAGACCTAGGTGCCTCTTTAAGTCCATATACATCTTTCTTCAACTTTCATACAATATGTTCTTCACCTTGTTTTACAAATCCCTCTGGTTGAACAAGATAAACCACTTATTTTAATTATCCATTGAGAAATGCTAACTTGACATCTAACTGATGCAACTTCCAATTATACTTGCTAGCCAATGCAATCATTAATTTAATGGTATTCATTTTTCCTACAGGTGCAAAAGTGTCTTCATAGTCTATCCCTTCTTTCTGTGAATAAACCTTGGCAACTAATCTGTCTTTTTATTTATCTATACTACCATCAACATTAAATTTATAGTTGAACAACCATTTTGAACCTATAGGGATTTTGTTTTTAGGCAACTTTGTCAATTCTCATGTTTCATTTTTAATTATAGAATCATATTATTCTTTCATGGCATCCATCCATTCTTGATGGTCTTTAGCTTGTCCATAATTTAAAGGTTTTAATACATTCATAGCTTGAGTTATTAAGGGATAGTCTTTATACCTGACAAGGATCTTAGATTGTCTTGTTGTCCTCCTTAGTTATTCATTTATTTGTAGAGTTACTTCACCTCTTCTGGGAATACTTTGGCTACTTGTAGAATCTATGATTCTTGAAACTTCACCTTGAACTTCTTATTCTTCTTCTTTAGCACTTTCCTCATTTTATTTAGGTAGATATCATACATCATAACCACATGCTTTGGTTACTTTATTTTCATTTTCATGAAACAACACATCTCTTCTTGCAAATACCTTATGAATGCTAGGATAAAACATTTTATAAGATTTATATTATGTACAATAACCAAAATATCATCATTTAATTTCCTTGGAATCAAGTTTTCTTCTATCTTCTTTTGTAATATGAGCAAATACTTTGCTCCCAAAAATTCTCAAGTGACTAACTTATGGTTTATATCCATAAAAATATTTAAAAGGTGTTTTTTAATCTAAAATTTTTGTAGGACTCCTATTCTTTAGATACACAACAATACATATTACTTCAATCCCAAAACCATTAGAGGTATTTTTACCTTTAATCATACTACAAGAACATTCAACAAAGGTTTTGTTTTTCCTCTTAGTTACGCCATTTTGTTGAGGAGTATGTGGCACTGTAAATTGTAGTTGAATCCCATTTTTTTTTCAATAGCTAATGAATGCCCCCGATGTGTACTCTTCTCCTTGACCTAACCTAAGAATTTTGATGTTCTTTCCTATTTTTTTTCAACCATATTCATGAATTCTTCAAAATATTCAAAAACATCACTTTTCTTTCTCATAAAATAGACCCAAGTGTATCTAGTTATATCATCAATGAATATAAGGAAATAATATGCTCCTCCAAGAGATCTAGTTTGCATGGGTCCACAAACATCAGTGTGTATTATATCAAGAATTTCTCATTTCATTTTATGTGTATGTGTAGGAAAATATTCCCTATGTTGTTTACCTAATGCACATCCTTCACATTCAACATGTTCACTCATATGCATTGAAAGACCCTCTCTTTCTTTCTTCTGAAACTGTTAAAATTTCAGACCACAAACCAGTTTCAGTCTCACAGATTTTTCAGCCAAAGTTAAATGCCCAAACCCAGCTTCAGCACAGTTTCAGCATATAAAAACTTAGTAGAAAATAAACTTCAAAACTGAAACATGAGGATTCTGGACATCTTTTTCAACACAAAAATAAAATATCAGCAACATGCAAAACTCATAAAATTTATAGATAGAGATTTTTGGTCTAACTTCGACCCTGGAAAAACCCACAAGAGGAAAACCAGAGAGAGATGGATTTTTATTATTTATGGGCTTCTGAGAAATTATTTTACAGCATATTCATCTTCAGAAATTAAAAGACAAACTTATCTCAGTCTTCTTGGTCAACAAAGATGCCTTCAAAACTGTCTGGAAAAGCTTCTCAAATTTTGTCCCAGAAATTCGTACACTGTACGGCTATACCAACAATAAATGTTGTACGGATTGTCCTCGAAATATGTGCCCAAAATATGCCAAGATTGTAAAAAAAAACCAACAATATAAATGCCTTGAAAAAACGTGCCAATACTCTAAAAAATGCATCCAGAATTTATGACAGTACGACCCCTTTACTTTTGTGCATATTCGTATGGATTGTATGGATTTTCTCTGCCCAGAAAAATGTGCCCAACTCCTTTCTTGATTTATGTGCCAATTAAATGCTATAAAACAACCTTGAAAAGCGTGCCAATACTCTTAAAAAATGCAGCTGTTGTCCTCCTCAATTTTTGTGCACATTTAATGTTGTATGACCTCTAGAAATCTGTACTGTATGGCCTGTTCTTCCTTGTTGTTTGCTTCCTTGAAAATTGTGCCTTCTCTTTGCCTTGGTATGCATGCTCTCCTTCAGCAAATGCTGTCTCTCTTCTCCAGCTCGACCTCTCTCTTGCTCTCTCTTGCTCTCTCAACAAGAATGCAACAACAACCCACAATGGGTGTTCCCTCTTTCCCTAATCGACCTCATGAGGGAAGGTGAGGGGTTTTCTAATCTAACGGTTGAGATAAATTAGATGAGTGGATAATATTTGATGTCTCTTCACTCACCCTCACTTTAGTCATAAAGTCACCTTTTAATTTGCATCTCACAAATTAAATGACTAGGACCCACATTAGGAACTTTCTCCCCCTTAGGTGCTTAGGGAAGAGAAACACTTGCCTTGGTACTTTATTTAATTAAAAATTTAACACTCCCTCATATCGAGGAAAGTGTTACTCACCAATCCAAGCTTGTCCCTAAAAAATACAAACTTGCCTCTGCCCAATGCCTTAGTGAGTATGTCTGCAACCTCCTCTGTAGATATGTATTGTAGATCCATAGCTCCTCTCTGAACATAGTCACGGATGAAGTGATATCGAATCTTGATATTCTTAGACCGGTCATGAAAAACTAGATTCTCCGAGAGTTTAATGCAAATCTAATTATCACAGTAAATCACAGTAGGACTCAAGTGCACACCGAGCATCTTGCGAAGCCAAAGGGCCTCACAACTAGCCTGACTAGAAGCCATATACTCAACCTCTAGAGAACTCAAAGACACTGAATTTTGTTTTCAGCTGAACCAAGACACAACTGCTGACCCCAATCCAAAACAACACCCTGAAGTACTTTTCCTATCACTGACAAATCCTGCCCAATCCGAGTCTATATAACCAACCAAACGAACTCCATCTCCTCTTTGATAGTCCAAACCATAATCCACCGTACCACAAAGATACATGAGCACATGTTTTGTTGCCACCCAGTGCACTCTCCTAGGCTCCACCATAAACTGGCTAAGAGTGTTGACAACAAAACAAATATCTGGCTTGGTATTGACCAAATACATCAATAACCTAATCAGCTGATGATACAAGGTGGGATCCACCAACTGTGACTTAGAAGCATGAAGATTCTTCCAGTTGGTAATCATGGGAGTGGTCATGGGCCTGCTATCTCCAATCTGAAATATACTCAGAATGTCATCCCCTGTCCCAAGAAGATGTGTCCAGGCTCCTGCCAAACCTCCAATCCCAAAAATTAATGCATCAGTCCAATGCCTGTCATCTCGAACTCTGAAGTAAAGATCTCCTTGCAGCCATTGATGAGTCTCTCTGCACCTGTAATGAAAATATCATCCACATATAGCAGAAGAATGAAACGATCCTCTCCAACCACAATGAAGTATAGGTTGGGATCCACCTCACTCTTCTCAATACCCAACTGCTGCAAATAGGTATCTATCCTCAAATACCAAGCTCTGGGAGCTTGTTTCAACCCATATAATGCCTTCTTCATTATACACACATGAGACTCTCTCGCATGCACCTCAAAGCCCAATGGTTGCTCAATATACACCTCCTCCTCAATAAGACCATTTAGAAATGCGGTCTTCACATTCATCTGGTGGATCTTCCAACCCATCTCTTCTACAATGGAGATCATTGCCCTAATCTAAGTGTATCTAGCAATCGATGCAAAGGTCTCATCATAGTCGACTCCCTCAACCTGTGAAAACCCTCGAGCCACAAAGTGAGCTTTGTACTTCTCAATGATACCATCTGCAACATGCTTTAGCTTGTAGAGCCACCTAGAAGTCAACACTGACTTTCCCTCAGGGCTAGGAACAACTTCCTAGACATCATTCTTCATGATGTAATTGTACTCTTCCATCATGGCATCTCTTCATACCTGTCTACTAGAGGCCTCCTCAAAAGTGGAAGGCTCAGACTCCTAAATACTGCTCACAATCGTGATGTAGCTACAAAACCTCTCGGGAGGTTTACTCTCCCTCACTGCCTGTGTGGGATTCCCCACTGAATCTTGTGCCTCTTTCAAAGTGTCAAGAAGCCACTTGGGCTTCCTCCTCTCTGAAGTAGTGTCCTGTGGAGGGGACTCTCCATGCTCAACCCCATCTGTTGAAGACAATGATCATGTAGTAGACCCTGAAGTACCTGATCCTGAAACCTGTGGACCGGTAGCCTATGAACCTGAACTCTATGGCCCTATCACCTGTGAACTTGTAGTCACCAAAGTTGGTGGCCTCGAACTCTGTGTCACTATAGTCTATTGTAGGCTCACCTGAATCTGAGGTGAATATTTCTCACCTCTCTCTATCCCTCTAGCATTCCTAAAGGCTCCGTCCTCCTCAAATATGACATACTTCCTCAAGACAGTCTTCCTCAAGGAAGGAGGGTAAATACAGAAAGCCTTTGAAGTCTCACTGTACCCAACAAAGATCCCTCTCTCTGCCATGGGCTCCAACTTTTTCCTCTTCTCAGAAGCGCCATATGAATAAGTGATGCACCCAAAAATCTAAAATTTCTCCACCTCAGGCTTCTTCCTAGAGAAAGCCTCCTCAGGAGTCATGCTCCCCATAACCCTATGAGGACTCCTATTCTACATATAAACTACAATGTAGCATGCCTTGACCCATAGAAATAGTGGCAGCCCCTTATCATGTAGTATGGCTCTTGCAGCCCCAACAATGGCCCTGTTCTTCCTCTCAGCAACCCCATTCTGCTACAGGTTGTAAGGAACAGTCAACTCCCTCCTGATGCTCTCTCCTGCACAAAAATCCATGAACTCCTTGGAGGTATACTCACCCCCATTGTCCTATCTCAGGACTCTGATTTTCTTCCCTGTCTGGTTCTCCACAAGAGATTTGAAATCTTGGAACCGACTAAAGACCTGTCCTTTGGTCTTCATGAAGAAAATCCAGGACTTTTGAGAGAAGTTATCAATGAATACAACATAATATAAGGATCCAGTCAACGATGTTGAAGACATCGGGCCACATACATCTGAATGTATAAGATCAAGTATCCTTGTTTCTCTATTTTCACTGCTCGGAAAATAAGTCTTGGTGTACTTTCCCAAGGTACACCCCTTGCACAACTCATGGTGCTCTGAACTGAAATCTGGAACTCCCATCACCATCTCCCTCAGAAATCGCAAATCCCCATGGTGCAAATGTGCCATCCTCCTGTGCCATATCTCACATAGGTCATTGTTGCTGCTGGTAGAATGAATCAATGCTCTCACTAGCTAGAAAAAAAACGTGTACAACCTCTCATGTCTAGTACCTATCACTTTGGCCGAAGTGATGCTAGACCCTCCGGGGAAAAGGAGCACCTGCCCATCACAGAACAAAATCTCATAGACCTTCTTCTCAATAGTAGAAACTGATACTAAGTTCTTCTTCAAGCTCAGAACATAAAGAACCTCTATCAAAGTCATGGGAGGAAAAAACTCACTCCGAAATGATATGGTCCCACAACCAGCCACCTTGACCTCCCGATCATCTCTAAACACTACCTCTGCATCTCCACACCGTGTAATATTTTTCAGGTGCTCACGAACCGTTTTCATATGGTGAGAGGCACCACTGTCTATATACCAAGCATCTGAAGTAGTGGTCCTCGAGGATAGACATGCAATCAAGGAAAATTCCTTGTCAAACTTGGTGGAAAACTCCTCCATCTCCGCTGAAGCTGTTGTTTTTTTCTTCTTCTTGTTTGGACACTATCCTGCATAGTGCCCAAACTTGTGGCAAGAAAATCACTTGACATTGCTCATGTCTTTCTTCCCTTCACCCTTGGGCTTCTGTCCTACCTTTGGACCCTTCTTGAACTTCTTCTTGCTAGTGGTATAAAGAGCCACATTCTCCTCCTCATGACCAGCGGATGAACTTCCATGTACATAACCTCTCTGGGTCTCCTCCTGAACAAAGTCATCCCAAAGACGTTCCCAATCAGGAAGCTTCTCCCTAGAAAAAATGCCCTCCACAAAAACAACCCATTGTTTGGAAACTCCATTCAATGTTGTTCTCACAAGATCACTATCACTTATGGATCTCCCCATATCTCCAAGCTCATCCCTCACCTGTGTCAATCTAGTAAGGTATGTGACCACATTTTCAGTCTTGGTCATTTTTATGCTCTTTAGTTTTTCCCTCAAAACCATCTTCTGGCTCTCAATTGCACTCTGGTACAGTTTAGTCAAAGACTCCCACATCTCATAGGCATGTGTCTTCCCCGTCAAGTGAGGAATCAAATTATTCTTGATGGCATCAAGAATAAATATCTTAGCCTTGATACTCTTCTTAGTATAGGTGGGAAGAAGGGTAACATCAGTAGGTACCACAACATGATGAGCAGTGGGATTCTCCACAATGTCCCACAACTCATTCTCTTGTAATAGAAAGATCATCCTCTCCTTCCAAGCACCAAAATTTGTTGCCCCATCAAGTCTGACATCAACTCTCAGACCAATAGCCATGACCCTTTTTCTGTTGAAAATCACAAATTCAAAAAATATGCCCTGTGAAGTGACTATTGTCCCAACTTTCTATCTGCTGAAATCTTTGCTTCCCTTCAACTCAGCTCTGATACCATGTTAAAATTTCAGACCCAAACCCAGTTTCAGTCTCGCTGTTTTTTCAGCCAAAGTTAAATGCCCAAACCCAGTTTCAACCCAGTTTCAACATATAAAAACTTAGCAGAAAATAAACTTCAGAACTGAAACATGAGGATTCTAAAAATCATTTTCAATGCAGAAATAAAATATCAGCAGCATGCAAAACTCATAAAATTTATAGACAGAGATTTTTGGTCTAACTTTGACCCTTGAAAAACCTACAAGGGGAAAACCAGTGAGAGAGGCCTTTTTATTATTTATGGGTTTCTTAGAAATTCTTTTACAACATATTCATCTTCAGAAATTGAAACACAAACTTATCTCAGTCTTCTTGCTCAACAAAGACGCCTTCAGAACTGTCCGAAAAAGATTCTCAATTTCTGTCCCAGAAATTCGTACACTGTACGACTGTCCCAACAATAAATGTTGTATTGTCTGTCCTTGAAATTTGTGCCCAAAATCTGCCAAGACTGTATGGAAAACCTAGTAGTATAAATGCCTTGAAAAAACATGCCAATACTCAGAAAAATGCGCCCAAAATTTATGACAGTACGACCCCTTTACTTCTGTGTAAGTCCGATTGGACTGTATGGATTTTCTCTGCCCAGAAAAATGTGCCCAGTTCCTTCCTTGATTTTTGTGCCAATTAAATGTTGTATGACAGCCTTCAAAAGCATGCCAATACCCTCAAAAACTGTAGTTGTTGTCCTCCTCAATTTTTATGCACATTTAATGATGTACGACCTCTAGAAATCTATATGGTACAACCTATTCTTCCTTGTTGTTTGCTTCCTTGAAAATCATGCCTACTCTTTGCCTTGGGATGCATGCTCTCCTTCAGCAAATGTTGCTCTCTTCTCCAGCTCGAACTCTCTCTTTCTCTCTCTTAGTCTCTCAACAAGAATGCAACAACAATCCACAACAGGTGCACCCTCTTGCCCTAATTGACCTCATGAGGGAAGGCTAGGGGTTTTCTAATCTAACAGTTGATATTAGATTAGATGAATGGCTAAGATTTGATGTCTCTTCACTCAACATCACTTTAGTCATAAATCCACCTTTTAATTTGCATCTCACAAATTAAATGACTAGGACCCACATTAGGCACTTTCTCCCCCTTAGGCGCCTAGGGAAGAGAAACACTTGCCTTGGTACTTTATTTAATTAAAAATTTAATAGAAACAACATAAAATAACTATGGTTTAGGTATCGAGACCTTTGATGTCATAATTCTTCCATTCACATAGTTGTAGATGCTAACGCTTGATGATTCCTCATTGTAAAATTAAGCTTATACAATCCTCCAACTCTGGATCCGCTTACAATGATTTTCTAATGGTCCTGTATATTCTTCCCAACAACCTGTATCTTATTCACAATAGATTATGAATTAACAAATTCAACTTCTAGATCTCTATCTGCAATGATGTATATTAAAATTAAATTCTTTATTCCTAGCACATACATGACATTATGGATTTGTTTCTCCTGACTAGTAGGTAATGTCATAGATACATCTCTATATCCTTTAATTTCATGTGATCTATCATCTCCTAGATAGATAAGACCAACACTATTATTTTCATGATATGTATCAAACCAATTCCTATTACATGGCATATGAATGGAAGAACCAAAATCAATAAACTAGGCATTAACATCATCAATTATGTTGATAAAGCAACATCACCAACACACAACTTGAGGTTTTTAAAAGCATCACATATTGTGGCCCCTTTATCAAAAAAAATTCTTGAATGTTTGTTATATTTGGACTCATTAAAATTCCTTCTCCTAAAATATTTAACATAATGTCCAAACCTACCACATTATAAGAAACCATCATTCCTCTTCACATTTGTGTTTGTGCTTGGTGGTTCCCTGCCATGATCTGGTATTGTATGTGGCTTTCCTTCTTTATTTCTTCTCCATGTCTTTCCTACAACCTTTGTAGGGTTGTTTCCCTTTCTCCACCAATTCCATATCTGAATTGTAAGATCTTCTATTGAGATTCTTTCTATGTTCTTCCTTTTGCAGAAGAATACCTACCAATTCATCAAAAGTAGGGGCCTTTTCCCTATTTGCAAGACCAATGATGAACATTTCATATTCATCCAACATGTCATTTAAGGTGACAACAACTAGATCAATACTATAAATCTTCTCACAAATATCTCGTAGCTTATCTTTCATTTCTTTAATTCTAGAAAGAAAATTATTGATATTTTCATTTTCTTCCATCTTAATTGAAATAAGCTTACTCTTTAAAAACAACATATGGTTTGTATTCATCGTCTCATACAAACATTTGAGTGTCTCCCAAGTTTCATGGAATGTCTTACATTCCCTGATGTGCATAATGATATTGTCCTTGAAAGACATCCTCAAGAGCACCTTCGCTTTGGTCTCTCGTCACTTCCAATCCCAAGTTGAGGCTTCTAGAGCCACTAGTTTTGCTTCATCTTCATATGTGATTGACCAAAGATTGTAACCTTCCATTAATGCTTGCAACTTAAATTTATAATTTACATAGTTTTCTTCATATATAACTTATTCGATTCATTTACATATGAATCTTCCATGATATTTTCCATACTAATAATCTTTACAAAATGAAATAAACTCTGACACCCAAGAGAAGAACTCTATGATAATCATTGATCCAAACAAGGATAACAAGCTAATTTTAGAGGACCCAAATCACAATAAAAAAACATCTCATCTTTACAACTTGTATAAAGTGTTATAATCCATACACCATAAAGAACATATTCTCATACTAACAATAAACACCATATCACATTGCCAAATGAATACAATGTCATATCGATTCACACACCATCACACATTCATGTCATTTTTTTTAACTCATGATTTTTGTTCTTACAAAATAGAAAATCACCTTTCACCAAGTTGTCCAAAGTTGCCACAATCATAAAAGAAATAATTCACCTTTTACTCAAATCAACAACCAAAACAACGAGACCATAAAAGAAAATATGTATACCTTCTATCTACTATCTACCACACACGACTCTTTTACCATGTGGAGTTTCTCCTCTAATCAGACAGAGGGTGCACTCAAGCTTCTTCGTCTATACACCAACTCAAAAAAAAATCCTAAGAAGTTGGGGGATTTCGAATTTACTACAGGATGGATGGTAGAAGGTAAAAACTCTATAGTAGCAGGTTTCTACACGTTTTAAACCTCACACGACACAGATCGCGAGTCCTCTACACACAAAATCTGGCCGACTTCTATTTTCAACACTCTCCTCTACACTGCCCTTTTTCCTGGGAGTAACGCCTCTCCTATGGTTTTTCACATTAAACAATAATTTTCTCAATTCACGCTCAACAATTCTCAAGCCGTTTGGCTACTTTAATATCTCTTTGTGTTTAAATCAATGATTCAGTTGTTTCATGATCTTCAATGCATAGATAATTATAGGGGTTAAATTTGACAAATGAGATAATTTTTTTATAGTCTTTGAAGGACAAATCATTGATCTACCCATTCGAAGGAAGGGCTCTCTTTAACGGAATATATTATTTCCTGTTATGGGACTCGTAAAGGAGTTGTGGCTACTGTTGTGCGAACAACAGATGCTGGATACCTCACACGTAGACTCGTTGAAGTGGTTTAACACATCTTAGTACGTTGAAAAGATTGTGGCACTATCTAAGGTATTTTCGTAAGTTTCATTCGAGGTCAAGAGAGGGACAGAAACAATTCTCAAGCAGTTTGGCTCTTTTAACATCTCTTTTTGTTTAAATCAATGATTCAGTTGTTTCATGATTTTCAATGTATAGATTATTGTAGGGGTTAAATTTAGTCAATGGGATAATTTTCTATGGATTTTTCCAAAAAAGATTAGTCAATTTTCATTTTTTATAAAAGCAATTCACCCAAATTCCATATATTAAAATTATTTTACCTTTAAAATAGCCAAAATTTTATAGAAACTATATAAAATTCTTAGAAATTTAAATTTTTTTACAAATCTATCACCAAAAATTACTAATCTTGCATATTAAAGACTAGTAAGATTAGCCCAAGTTTCTACATTTTAATATAAATTCCCATTCTTAAAATCACCCCTCTTCACTAGCTGACACTTTCAACTCTCTAACAACCTCATGACCATCACTTCTCACACGACCCTCACAACCCCTACTGCTCACACGGACCTCACAACTCTCTACGCTTTCAGTGCTCTGATACCAAAACAACAAAGCAGTCACAAAAGATAAATACAAACGAACAAACTAGACACTGAATGAAAACTTTATTCTTGCATTTTCACTACCTTGAATTTATACATGCCCAAATTATTTTAGTCCGTCGATGAGGTCTATAGATCGAAGGTTGGAATTAGTTCTTCTAGACATTTCTTAGCTATCGAGAAGCTACCAGGGTCATTGCATTCAGTATAATCTTATCCTCTTCATCTACTTCCTTGACTCGGTTTACTTAACTAATGTTAACAGTCGTGCCTCACCTCAAAGTCAACCTTAGGTGGCTATGGAAGATGGAATGGCATGGATTTCGGGCTGCAACTGAGAATGGAAGGAGGAGAGGAGAGGAGAGGAGGTTCGACCTACCATGGCTGCTCGGATTGTTGTTGTTAGATTAAACTTAGTTGTTGCTCGGATTGTTGTTGTTCGACTAAACGTAGTTGTTGCTCGTTCTAGTGCTAAAATGGTTGATCTTTTAACTTTAGGAGATTCAAACACTCAAACTTTGAATTCAAAGTTAGATATCGATGGAGGTTGATGCCTGGTTGGAGGTCGAAGTGGTGGGCGGGGGCGTGAGTCGAATTCCAGTAGAATTGGTCTGGAGGGGAATGAGAAGACCAAACGAAATGCCTGGTTGAAAAACGAAACTAAGGTCTGCACCGTCCAGGTTGGTGTTGGGCCACTCAGATCGATCTATAGACGTGACGACGTCGTGTTGTGTATTCGCTACCATATTGCAGTATTCTACCTCGAGTTTCAACAGCTTCTCTCACTCTTCATCTCGTTCTCTGCGAGTGGCTGTCAAGATCTCTTGGAGCTGAAGTAGCCTGTCTTCAACTCGTTGCAGCTAAAGAAACAAACCAGTTAAAAGTTGCTTCAGTTCTTCCATGTTTCGTCAAGATAAAATAAAAATTTCGTGAAGATAAAATAAAAATTAAATAATAATAATAATTTAATTTTAGAGTCATGAATTCAGATTTTACATATTTAATTCTTTGTTTTGTTTATGTTAACAGAGACTTAGGATCCATAATTGTTTTCCATTTCAGTGAAACAAGAAAAATTCAAATAATGAATTCAGACTTTACATATTTGATTCTTTGTTTTGTTTATGTTACAGAGACTTAGCATCCATAATTGTTTTCCATTTCATTGAAACAAGAAAAATTCAAATGATGAATGGCAAGGAAGAAAAACAAAATGAAAACTTACTCTATATAGTATATATATAACAGAAACTAATTAATTTTAAGAACTAGCACAACCACATTAATAAGGATAAATTTCATTTTTCATTCTTAAAAAAAACTAATTATCAATGTGGTTGTACTAGTAATATAAATTAGGTATTAACCGCACAAGAAATTAATGGAGTCGAAACTGTCTGACATATTATCATCACATTAATAAGGATAGATTTCATTTTTCATTCTTAAAAACAACTAATTATCAATGTGGTTGTACTAGTAATATGAATTAGGTATTAACCGCACAAGAAATTAATGGACACGAAATTGTCTGACATATTATTATCACATTAGTAAGGATAAATTTCATTTTTCATTCTTAAAAACAACTAATTATTAATGTGCTTGTACTAGTACTAGCACAGCCACATAATTGTGGTTGATCAACATCGAAAGGTTGATAAGATGAAAAAAATCCATAAAAAAAATATATTAAATTTTATTATTGATTAACACATAAAAGGATGTCTTTATAATAGCTAGGAAGTTAATGATTGAAATCACAACCATTTATTTTGTGTAACTACTAAGAATATTTCAGCCATATTTAATCCTGTCCATAGAAAACTTATTAAGCACTAAATTCCTATTAAATCTGCCCATTGTAAATATGAACTAGCACAGCAGAAAAATAGTTGCTGGTGAACCCAGAAAGGTTAAGAAGATGAAAAGAATCCTTAAAAAAATATATTAAATTTTATTATCTATTAACAAATAAATTGTTGGGCTTCATTTATTTGGTGTTAATATTTTAATTTCTGTTAATCACTTACATGGCAATTTAATATTTTAATTTATGTTAATCACTTACATGGCAAAGTAATTTATGTTAGCTATCAAAGTAATTTTTAAATATGATTAGGTAAATGTAAAAAAATAAACACATAAACTAATGTCTTTATAATAGCTAGGAAGTTAATGATTGAAATCACAGCCATTTATTTTGTGTGACTGCTAAGAATATTCCAGCCATATTTAATCATGTCCATAGAAAACTTATTAAGCACTAAACCCCTATTAAATCTGCCCATTATCAATAGGTATAGGCCTTTCGAGTAATTAGATATTAACCACACAAGAAATTAATGGAGACGAAACTGTCTGACATATTATCATCACATTAATAAGGATAGATTTCATTTTTCATTCTTAAAAACAACTAATTATCAATATGGTTGTACTAGTAATATGAATTAGGTATTAACCGCACAAGAAATTAATGGAGACGAAACTGTCTGACATATTATCATCTTTTTGTTGTTGTTGTAAGCTTCAATCTGTGATCTCTACTGGGATCTTTATCATTGAATTCAGCATTACCACGAATCCATTGATCACTACTGGGATTTTTATTATTGAATTCAACATTACCACGCATCCATTGCATGGGTTGCATGGTGCCTCATGTAGAATGATTTCACTCGACACACATATTATAACTAAAGGTGTGCCTGTGAGAGAGTTGTGCGACAGCCTGTGTGCCTGCGAGAGAGTACTGTCACTGCGTTAAATTATTTGTTTGAATGATATAGCCATGTCTGCATTTCGATCTTAGCTGCGGGAATTTTTGTTTCAGGCTTCTTTTGTCCGGGGTCTTGACAATTGGGGATGCTGTGGGAATTTGTGTTTCAGGCTTCTTTTGTTCGGGTTCTTAACAATTGGGGATAGTGATAACTTTGAAGCACATAGTGTTGGAGCAGTTTTGATTTGGAAAGACTTTTTGGAAATTCTGGAAACAACAATCACATACCCACACTAATCAAAAGCAATTTTTACAGATTAAACACACTAATCAAAAAAAAATCTAAAAATTAAATCAACAAAAATGAAAGAAGCTCAAGCAATTTCAAAAATTAAACACACTAATCAAAATGAAGATTCTACGAAATGAAGATTAAATATATGCCTGGAACATGGGCGCAGTTCCACTCTCCAGCGCCTTCACGGCGTCTAGATCCTCTCGGCCTCTCGATCCCTCGAAGTTTCCTGACAACCTTGGAGGAGCGCCAACACCTCAGGCCTCAATGGCGGAGCCCCACCCGCTAAGGTTAGGAAGTAGCCTCAGTGGGTCATCCCAAGCGCCGTCAGAATTTCGCAAAGAGTAGAGAGACAAGAAAAACAGAAGACCATTAGCTTCATAGCCCAAGATGCCAATTGTTGCAGAAAGAAACAAGAACGACCGATGCCACCTTCTAGCAGTCCAGCCATTCTAGCGAATGATGGAAGCCCTCATAGTCATAGTCACTGCGCTGAACAGTGAGCATGAGTAGGCATACAATTCGCTTTCAAAGCAAGATTTTACAACAACCACCACACATCCTTGCAGGCATCTAGTAAGGCGTTTCCATTAGAGAAATGGAAACAACGAAGCAATGCATGAACATAGGAAACTTTCGATTTACTAGACTGGTACACACAAGAAAGTGAAACGTTAGAAACAATCAAGGAAATTACGGATGGGAAATTTTCTGATATTACAAGCTGTAAAACTTGATAATTACATTCGTTAATGACTAACACTTGTATTTCTAGTTACAAGGACGATATCAAATTAGATCATAGCCCTATCAACGTAATTAACTATACCTCTCCACGATGTTGTTGAATCCAGACGCACTTGGGAACCCGATAGCGGTGGGGGCGTAAGATCAGATCATTCCATATCCATTACATCCAGCACTCAATCAGATTGTTCGATATCTATTACATTAAGAACTAGCACATCTACATCAGTAGTGGATGGTGACGCCCAACGGAATCACTATCAGTTAAACATCTTAGGGTTATTTGATATCCTCTTTATTTTTTAGGCTTATTTTTTAATGTTATGTAAAATAAGGTTTTTTTTTTTTATAAGATTAGGGTTTGGGAGAAAAGTTTCATTTGATCAACCATATAGAATGTTAAATAGCTAGATAGTGTAGATTATCTTTAAGAGTTATTTTTTAATGTTTTTTTTTTATAAGATTAGGGTGTGGCAGAAAAGTTTCATTTGACCAACCATATAGAATGTTAAATAGCTAGATAGTGTAGATTATCTTTAAGATTTATAAATATTTCTTTAAAATGTAATGCATGAATTAAATGTAAAGCATATTGAAAATAACAATATATTAATAATATATTAATATTTGAATTTTACAAATCCAATAACAAGCGTGACCAACCATATAGAATGTTAAATAGCTAGATAGTGTAGATTATCTTTAAGATTTATAAATATTTCTTTAAAATGTAATGCATGAATTAAATGTAAAGCATATTGAAAATAACAATATATTAATAATATATTAATATTTGAATTTTACAAATCCAATAACAAGCGTGACCAACCATATAGAATGTTAAATAGCTAGATAGTGTAGATTATCTTTAAGATTTATAAATATTTCTTTAAAATGTAATGCATGAATTAAATGTAAAGCATATTGAAAATAACAATATATTAATAATATATTAATATTTGAATTTTACAAATCCAATAACAAGCGTGTAGATCATCTTTAACATTTCTAAATATTTCTTTAAAATGTAATGCATGAATAAGTACAGTGTCTTGCATATCATCTTTAAGATTTCTAAATATTTCTTTAAAATGTAATATGTAATGCATGAATTAAATCTAAAGCATATAAATATATCTTTAAAACTCATTGCATGAATTGAATATAACCCATACTAATATTTGACTTAAACATTTATGGATGCATTTAAAACTTATGTAAAACTTAAGGAGGACGGAAAAATGAATTCATACTTTTTTATTAATATATGTGAAGTAAATAATTAACCACTGGATTTTTTTGAGACTGATTTTTACGAAATGTTATGGAAGAGCATTTATGAAGTTATCATATTTTAATCCTCATTTAATGTGCATTTATCAACAAGATATAGAAGTGGGTGGGTTAATGGGAAGAGATCCTAAAGAAATGGAAAATTGTACGTGATATTGATTATTGAGTTAGAGAGTGGGACCTTGAATATAGATATTGTCTATCCTCATCTCTTGATAGGATTTTGCAAGTTAAAAGGTTAGGTATGGTGATAAAAACTATTAATATGAAGAGCATTTGAGTGGGCTCAATGGTTAATAACATGTGTTATCTCTCAGAAGGTCACATGTTCAAAATCGGTGAGGGGTAGGGATGGTCATATTGGCCGGTTGTCACAAGGCTTTCAAGTTCTTGTCTCTCGAAACATAAACTTTTACCGACATAGGGGATCGAATCCATATGTTGTAGAATGTCAGGAATGTATAGAATTTGGATATAGAATGCTAGGCATATGTAGCATTTGGATATACCTATAAATAAAAACATGATTCTCATAAACATATACTCAATTAAAACCGTTAAATAACAAAATTCTAAACTTCAAAATATAAAAGGTGGGGGGAATATTAGAGTAAAACATATTATGTTTTACTCTTATAATTCTTCCACCCCCACCCTCATATGTTTTACTCTAATAATCTCCCCACCCCACTCTTATATGAGGGTGGGCGGATTATTAGAGTAAAACATAGAGTAAAACATATTATGTTTTACTCTAATAATCCCTTCACCCTCATACCACCCTTCATACCACCCTCATATATGAGGGTGAGGGTATTATGTTTTACTCTAATAATCCGCCCACCCTCACCCTCATATATGAGGGTATATGAGGGTGAGGGTGGAGGGATTACTCTAATAAACCATATTATGTTTTACTCTAATAATCCCGCCACCCAGACTCCCCCACCCTATTATGTTTTACTCTCATAATTGATCGACCCCCACCCTCACCCTCACCCTCACCCTCATACCACCCTATGTTTTACTCATATATGAGGGTGGGGGGATTATTAGAGTAAAACATAATATGTTTTACTCTAATAATCCCCCCATCCTCATACCACCCTTATATATGAGGTTGGGGGTGTGGGTGCAGGGATTATTAGAGTAAAACATATTAGTGTGCGTGGGGGGATTATTAGAGTAAAACATAATATGTTTTACTCTAATAATTCCCCCCACGGGGTAGGGGAATTATTAGAGAAAAACATATTATGTTTTACTCTAATAATTCCCCACACCCCACCCTAATATACCCTCATATATGAGGGTGGGGATGTGGGATTATTAGAGTAAAGCATATTATGTTTTACTCTAATAATCCCCTCACCCCCACCCTCACCCTCATATATGAGGGTGGGGGTGATGAGAATACACTATTCGATCCGCAATAAGAATTCACTCTCAGGTACTAGTGCCACTACATCCTCACTTTTTACTATTGTCTACATGCCCATTGTAATGGATGTATCGATAAAATCAATTGTTCTCTATGAAGTTTTGAAGTTTTTTTATTGTCTACATGCCCATTATAATGGATGTATCGATACAAATCAATTGTTCTCTATGAAGTTTTGAAGTTTTTTTTAATAATGAAACTGCATGTTAATATTAATGCTTGAAAACATAAGACCATCTTAATACATCATTCTCTCAATGCCATATAAAAAAACCCTTAACATGCACGTGCAGTATCTAACATAGTCGTGAGAAGAGCAAGTGAACTGACCATTAGATGATTCGACATACCACAAACTAAGCGTTATCCCTCCACACCCTTGACACGTGCCATTTCATCACTGCAACAAGAGCCCCACATACTCCACTACTACCTTAATCACAATCAAATGAAATTCTTCTTAATCACCTAAACTTGGCTATCAAGTAACCAATTCAATAATTTCTAACCCTTCATTTCATGTGAGGACAAGAATATTAGATCCATATTTAATCATGTCCATAAAAATCTCGTCATAAATTAAAAAACTATTTAATGTACCCATTTCCAATAAGTATAAACCTATTGACCTAATTATTCAAATGGTAATATAATTTTGACCATTTCTATAGATTCAGAATATTCATTCAAAGATTACATTCAGAGCAGAGTATTTTCAAAGATTAGAATTTGCAATTACTAAAATCACAATCTTTCATCCAACTCGATTTTGTGATAAAAAAAAATAAAAAAAGTGTATTGATCGTACGCTGGAAGATTACCAATATTGCGAGATATAATTGAATATATTCATTTGATATATTGATCCGAAAGTGCGTGTATTTTCACGTCAAAGCCGTGTAAGTACACCCATGTGAGAGCCTCAAGCTTTGATGTAACCTGAAGGAAAAACTTTGATGCAACCTCAACTAAAATTTTTCAAGACGTTCCATGCCACATCTTATGCATGACTTTACTTTGGTGACATGTGAAGTAAAAATTTTCATTAGATTCGGTGACAGTTGTTATGCGTACGTTTGATTTCTCTACCTCATTCGATTTATAAAATTACATTAATTTGTTTAATAATTATTATTTAATAATTCTTAATCATAGAATAAGTAGGATTTTTATTATGGTTAAATATTTTTTTTAATAAATTGTGTAAGCGTTTTGAAAAATTTAATAATTTGAGTGTGAACACTTTATTTATCATTAAAAAAATAAAAAAAATTATTATTGAATATTTTAGTGTGTTTTAATTAAAATAATTAATTTTATTTTTAAATAAATTTGAAAAATTTATTTGTTGTTCAGGAATAATCATCCCATAAACAATGAAATACATACAACACAATTCAAAATTTAAAATTTATTTCTGGTTAGGAAATAGATCGTTGAATAAACAATTAAATAGATAAACCCACCCTGCAAATAAGGATAGAGGGACACATATGAGATTAATCATTTTTATTTATTTTTTTATTCAACACATTATAATTAAGAGTTAAACAATAGTTAATTTTGTTGAAGATGCACGAGGGGCTTATTATTAGGATAACCATGAATTTTAGTTTAATATGGGTTTATCATTGGTACTATTGCATATGATTTTATTATCCTATTCTTGGTTTTGTGTTGAGTAAGGTGTCAATTTATAGGAAATGTGGTTCATTAATAGCTTAATAGGTGAAGGGCGCCATATTCTATGTGAACCAAAAAGATTAGGTTTAGCTCAACTCTCGTGTGACTTAAGAGCTAGCATAATTCATTATTACTACCAAAACAGAGGTTGTGTTATATGGACATTATCAAATGCCATGCCATGTGAGAGTTAGGTGGTGCAAGTTATGCTAGATATTAGAGGTGACTTAAGACCTAGCATAATTCATTATTACTACCAAAACAGAGGTTGTGTTATATGGACATTATCAAATGCCATGCCATGTGAGAGTTAGGTGGTGCAAGTTATGCTAGGTATTAGAGGATTAATGTAAATTGAAAAATGTATCTTGTAAATAGATTTAATAGCAAAAATGTTGGGAACACTAAACAACCATGGAACCGTGCATATGTTAATAATGAAAAAAATATAATAACAATTCAAGCCTTTTATGCACTTGTACAAAGAAAAATATGTAAAAATAAAATGAGATTAATTTCTTTATTTTTCTTAATTTACCAAAATGCTTTACATCTTCAATTATAAAAAATAATTCTACTCTCCTCCTTCTACTTCTATATTTATTCCCTTTTACTTCTATTTCTAATAAAACATCCTCCCACTTTCACTCTTCAAGTCTAAAAAGGAAACTTCATAACCTTAAAACACCTACAAGCTATTTGAGAAGTTTATGTAAGTGAGTGTAGTGCAATGCATTGGAACCCAACATGTGCATATACTCAAAGTTAAACATACTTTAAAGACTTAAGTTAAAACCTGAAATATGCATATGCCTAAATTTAAACATACTTTAAAGACTTAAGTTGGCATCAAAGAAGTGACCCTTAATAGTTTAATTTGCCTTTTACCATAAATTTGCTTCTATCTTTATTCCCTTTTACTTCTATTTCTAATAAAACATCCTCCCACTTTCACTCTTCAAGTCTAAAAAGGAAACTTCATAACCTTACAACACCTACAAGCTATTTGAGAAGTTTATGTAAGTGAGTATAGTGGAATGCATTGGAACCCAACATGTGCATATACTCAAAGTTAAACATACTTTAAAGACTTAAGTTAAAACCTGAAATATGCATATGCCTAAATTTAAACATACTTTAAAGACTTAAGT